>JAXGGT010000094.1:13973210-13987705 GCA_035583425.1 Marsdenia floribunda | reverse complement strand
TAGAAAAATATTAACTAATTATTGGGGAAATATTAATTATCTTAATATTACAAATAATAATAATAATACACTAGTAATTTTTTTTTTTTCACACACAAAAAGTTGATGGATGGGTAACATATTTATTTAGGGTGTTTTTGAATTAGAACTTTTTTTGAGAAAATTTATTTTTTTAAAAATGAATTAAGTTGATTGCGAATAAAGAGGTGGGACCAATGTAAGATGTTGTCTAATAAGTGGAACACAAAAATAATATATTTTATTAGTATAATAATAATTTTTTATTTGAATTATATATATTTATATGTATATTTAAATATTTATAATAAATGAGTAAATTTTTTATTTATTTTTTTTGTCATCGCACCAGACATGAATAATAACATGTCAGCTTTATTTATTGATTTTCTCTCTAGAAAGATTCTTCAGTCTTTCACTCATCGGCCCTGCTGTTAATCCTTGTTTTTACTTTACCCCCCACGCCCCCGCCCCCCCCGGCCCCCTCCCTCCGTTTTAGATTTCCTTCCTTCCTTCCGTCCTTCCATTTTCTCGAGAATTGGGACCTTTCCGATTCCCTTACCTTGTTGCATGAACCATGCTGTTTTCTTGATAGGGAAAAAGTAGAGGAAAAGGATCAAATTTTTAATGGGTTGGTTTCCATGTTCCGGACAGTCTGTTTCAAAGAAGAAGAGGAAGGTTAAAGACCCACTCCGTTCTATCAATTCTTCTTCCTCTTCCTCTTCAGGTATTCATCGCTATTTCAATACAGTTCACAAAAAATGCATCTACCCCTCTTTGAATTTTGTATTTTTCTTTCGAATGATACTATGGGTTTATGCTGTATTTGATTTTTTTTTTCTTTTTTCCCTTGAAAATTCGTTGCTTTTGTGAACTTTAGCTTGCTTGTTATATCTATAGAAGTAAAAGCAAAGCGCTCGTAAATTTTGAAAATTTTGCATATGTTCGTGACGGCTACTTACAAGATATCATCTCTCCCAGTTATTCTCCGGCTTCCTTGCGTCTCCTTTTTCTTTTTGTGTCTTTTTTTTTTTTTTTTTTTTTTTTCTCATAATATACTTTTGCATGAATATCGGTTCAATCGGACTCTGATTCTCTGAATAAGCTAAGCACATTTTCTGCTTAGTGTTTAAAGTGGATGACTTTCGACACAAAGTTATCGCATATCCGATAGATGTATGTTTTGTATATGAATTAAACCCTTACTGGTCATCTTATTATACTTAATCTTGTGCAATACTTTAATTGGTTTCAATGTTGAATCTTTGCTTCGGCTAAGCATTTTTGTTTACACTTTAGGTGGTAAATTGGCTTGGTAAGTAGCCTATGAAATTTTGCTGTGATGCTGTCTCATTTGAACTGTTAGTCATCTCAGCATAATGATTGCTGATAAAAACTTAAATCTCATTAGCTCTGGAATGGGAAAGGGTAAAGGGGGAAGCTCTGCCTACTACAGGCCCACACTTCTGCAATCATTTGATAAATGCTGCTTGAAGACCATATCATATTTACCTCCTCCATTTTGAAATTCAGATGATTCCCACTCTTAGCTTTTTTCGCCTGGAACTTATCCATCAATTCCGGAACAGTTATTATTGTTTGTTTATCAACACACTAATGAAATAATGACACATTCTGGTCTAGATCAACAAAACCTGAAATCTTATTAATCATTAAAATTCTTTCTGCTAGTTATATTTGGGTATTTTTGTATATTATCACATTTATTCTCATTAAGTCCTTTTTGTTGACTGCCTCTCTTCTGTATTCAGATAAGTTGAAGGGGAATGGTTCAAGCAACTCAACAGAGGCTTCTAAGCATGGAGGAGCCAATCAAATTGCTGCTAAGACTTTTGCCTTTCGTGAATTAGCAGCTGCAACTAGAAACTTTCGAGGGGATTGTCTGCTTGGAGAGGGAGGATTTGGTAGGGTATATAAAGGACGACTGGAAAATTCACACCAGGTATGGATGTATGTGATTTTCTTCATCTTTAATTACTAAAGAAGATAAGAAAGTGCAGAAATGTCTTTGCCCTTCTTTGTTTTATCATTATGGCTTTTCATCTTTCATGTTGCTCGCATTTAGATTCCTTTTTATTATATATTTTTTCCCCTTTTTTTTTTTTCCCAAAAACTTTTGATAGTCAAGTCTCTCATAGATGAAAGGCATTTGAAAAGTAATTGTCATATGTAACTGGAAATCTCACAAGTGGGCTAAATATGCCCATGAAGTTACTGCACTAATTTCTTTCGTAATTTGGTAAGTACTTGTTGGCCTTGTGTGCTGGCATTGCCAAGATATACATTTTGTTTTCTTCATCTACAAAAATTATTCTTATATCAGTTGTGAAATAATTTCATAAAACTAAGTTACAGACATTTATTTAGATTAGAGCACCTTGATCTTGTCCTTGTTATTTTGAACTAATATCGCTAAAGAGAAATTATTATTTGAATTTATTGCTTGTATTCATCTAGATTGTTGCCATCAAGCAACTTGATCGCAATGGATTGCAAGGAAACAGAGAGTTTCTTGTTGAAGTGTTGATGTTGAGTCTTCTACACCACCCTAACCTTGTCAATCTTATTGGCTATTGTGCTGATGGAGATCAGAGGCTACTGGTATATGAATATATGCCTCTAGGGTCATTAGAGGACCACCTCCATGGTAAGACTTTTAATTGGGGCTTTTTACTTTATTAAGATTATGGATTGAGTTTGGCTCATAATATTTAGTCTGCAGATTCTACACTTGGTAAGAAACGGCTTGATTGGAATACGAGAATGAAAATAGCTGCTGGAGCTGCCAAGGGATTGGAATATCTACATGACAGAGCAAGTCCCCCTGTTATATATCGTGATTTGAAATGTTCTAACATTTTGCTTGGTGAGGGTTATCATCCAAAGTTGTCTGATTTTGGTTTAGCTAAACTGGGGCCTGTTGGGGATAATACTCATGTATCCACAAGGGTTATGGGCACATATGGTTATTGCGCACCTGAGTATGCAATGACAGGACAATTGACACTGAAATCAGATGTTTATAGCTTTGGGGTTGTTCTTTTGGAGATTATTACAGGAAGGAAAGCAATTGAGAATTCTAAATCTACCGGAGAGCATAATCTTGTTGCGTGGGTAAGTCATCTCTCATTCTATAATTCATTTCCTTGCAATTGTACAGGGACAATGTAATGGTGTTAAATTGCCATACTTCTGCATAATATCTCTTTTTGACTTTTAACTGATGGTTATCTGCTTAGCAGTTGGTTGAAATTTCATTTTCATGAATGCCTGAATATTTTAATGGGAATCAGAGAATGACCAAGTAATGTTTGTTGCAATGTGATATTCAGTCCAAAACTTGATACTTATAAGCATAAGATTTATAATTTATCTATTATGGAGTTTAGAAATCTTCAATTTACATGATTGCAGTGTCCCTTCATTTGAAATAAAGCATTTTTCTTTCCCGTGTTTGTTCACTTTGCATATCTGTTCGGGAGAAAATGCATATTCTCTATTTTCACTTTGGCACTCTTCCATGCTAGTCCTCTCTATGCTTAATCAAGGATTGGATTGAATGGACTTCTATTTTTTGTTCCAGGCTAGGCCGTTGTTGAAAGATCGGAAGAAATTTGCACAAATGGCTGATCCCATGCTTCAAGGTCAGTATCCAACAAGGGGGTTGTACCAAGCACTTTCAATTGCAGCTATGTGTGTCCAGGAGCAGCCTAACATGCGTCCTGTAATAGCTGATGTGGTTACAGCTTTGACATACCTTGCCTCGCGTAAATATGACCCTGAAACCCCGCATGTCCAGGGTTCAAATACGGCACCTGCAACTCCACCTAGAATAAAACGAGAGGTTGATAAGAAGCAAAATGGTGATAGTGGATCAGATAGAGCACGAACCAGAAGACAACACTGAGGTTTGGATATTTACTGTGTCTATAGCAACAAATGCAGATCTGCTTGCTTTGTTCTAGATTTTAGACCTGCTAGATTATGTAAGCTACTAAGAGATGCATGCATAATACATCAAGGGTTTGTTTCAATTGGATTTGCTGCTAGAATTCACCTTTCATGTCTTAGATGAAAGATATTGCGCACCTGGGAAGGGAATGCACTTGTTCCTGTGTAAATTGGAAGTATTTTTGGAGGGGAAAAGGAAAGGGAAATTTTTTTTTTTTTGTCAATTTTTATCATCAGCTGTTTGGACGGGGGCAGGGGTTTTTTGGTTTAACTCTTGGATTGGTTTTGTGATGGGAGCGGTGATATTGTTGTGCTTCTCATGTACAGAAACATAAATTGGGTATTGTATTAGTATTTTTTGTTTTTGTCAAAGTTTTGATTTTTTTTTTCAGTTATAGCTTCTTCTTTCCATTAGTACTTTGCACTTCTGATAAAAATGAAGAAAGACTCTAAACTATGTATGTATCATCATCATATGGTGAATCACTGAATCTCCTCGTCATTTACATTGCGGGCTGTAATGAAATGAGCATCATGGCACGCACAATGATAAGTTTTAATTTAGGGCTATATACTAACCCATTGGAAGTTTCTGTTTGTTTTTCCACTAAATGAGTGACAATGATATTGTATGATATAAGGATTGGAAAGTTTTGTAGACATAGAAGTAAAGCGAAATGTTTTCACATTGCGAAAATTTAAAACATGATAGGGCAATGAATGGGATCCGTATGTTAAAATCTCTAAATAAAGCAGACCTGACAAAATGTAATGGATGTATATTATAATTGAAGTCTAAAAACAAAAAGAATTGTTTATGTAATTATAGATTTCTACATTCACGAGAACCAAAAAAAGCAACAAAATTTTCCTTGTACCTATAAACTTGTAAAAGTCATCACACATCATGGTACTATCCTGTTTTGTACAATTCTGCAGGGGCAAAATTTACGACAGCAAGTGTGCGTATTTTAGTAAGATACCACTCGAAACTGCCCATGGGCCATTACCCAATCACCTGGTAAAGCCATCAAATGGCCTAAAAACGATATCGATTTGTTCATTTCCAGGCTACTTTATTCCCGCCGGCTATTCAATTCAATCTGTGTCCTGCTCTTCCCAGGTCCCTCGTCACCAGCAGGTTTACTATCAACGTTAGGAACATTACTTGGCTTCCCCTGCCACATCGGGTGCAAGTTATTTATTTGATGACTGACAAAATTTTACCTTGGGTAACAAAATGATGAGATATAGGACAAATATCACTAAGACCAGAGTCAAAGATGCTCTCATTTGCAATTCCCGAGGTTAGAACATTAACCAATAGTTTTAAGCACGGATAGAGTGCATAAAATTCACACCTTGTTCTTATCACGCCAACCAAGGCCAAAAGAAAGCAAGCCCGTCTTTCTTATCGGTATATCCTGTTGAGAATCTGGATGCTGTGGCCTGTAAAGCATATCAGTGCCTTTTAAGAACCAAGAATCTTGCCTGAATGCTAGAAAAAGTATATGAGGATAGAGAATGATTTCACATAGAGATACACACATGAATAGCAGCGTGTAAGGAGAGCGAGATGAAGGGGCTCAATGATAGGAACCAGACACATTGTATAATACAGACTAGATGCGGAGGAAAAAGATTCAAGCATTTGCCTTCAATAGGTGGTGTTCATGCAGAGGAAAAGAAAGAACTAGAAATGATTTTAGGCAATCACGAGAATCTAGATGGCCAAAGTAATGCAAATAGTGTACACCCTCCAAGGAAATGTTTAGAACTTTTTTCCTGCCCCAGCATCATTTTGCATTATGTGGCCCCCATAGGTCAGTAGTAAAAATTTTCCCCTTGTGCCTGTGGGATTGGAGTTTACTTCCACGAGGATCAACTATTCAAAGATATATATATGTGGAAGTTCAATATTTTCCTCGTGCTCAAGGCAATAATCACCTGAAACAACGAATTTAGAAAATGCAACAGGATGGAAACACAAACCTTGGGGAAGACAGAGCTTTAACTTGACCAGATTCATATTGCAATGTAGCTTCCAGCATTGACTCTGCCATGACCACCCTCTTCTCCATCTGAGCCAGTGAAGCCATGGCTTTTTCATACCTCTCCTACATCAAGAACACAACAAAAATAAGAGGTAATAGAAAACCAATTCCATTATGCAGTGTTCTGTTGTTTCTCCACATCAACTAAAAAGACGCGTATATCAAGAAGCTCCCGATAAAAAATGGGGAACCTGAAGGACTGTTACTGCATATCTCTGAGCAGTTGCATCTTGCTCAGCAACAATTCGAGCATCTTCGGTCACCTTCTGTTCTTGCTCAACCCGCATCAGGACCTGCCACGAGAGCATATGGTTATGAATTACATGACACCTGTGACCTGAGGGTAAATCCTAGTATGGAGAAGCACAAAAGTAATATCTGGAAGTATTAAACCTGAAGCATAGCTTTCTCCTGCTCTGATTTGTCTGCAACAACTTGCTGCAGCTCAGCTACCTCCCGTTCCAACTGCTCAACCTGAAGGTTGAGAAAATTACTTATCAGTTTAGAAAGGAGCAGGTTTGAACTATCATTTACTAAAGTCATCTATCTGAAGCTTTGAAGAAGAAAATTACAGCATGTTTCATATCATCAAACATAAAAAATACGTCTCTATTCTTTTTTCTTCTCTTTTTCCTGAGCGTAAGAACAGCAGACAAGGGCTCTTTTTAGGAATCTTATATTTAGGATTTTGTATCCATTTTTCAAAAGTAAATAAATTTCTAGAAGTTCGTAATTCCAAATAACAATAATATTAAGAAAATGAAAGCATATAAGGCATAAATGCACCACAAAGAGACATCAGTATAGAACGGGAAATATAAGTCTCCTTAACACAAACTTTTCCGAGGTACCTTTTTCATCCATATTCTAGGTTATAATGTTGCATTAAAGAATAGGACTAGAATAAAATCATGACACAGTAAAGCTGCTAAAGTTTGGGCTATTCTTCCCCCCAAACTGTCTTGAAATATAACACAACCATTGACCTATAGTAATGACATTGTACTACTAGTATCATATCATGCTTAGTTCCCAACAAATGATGTTAGTATAAGATTGAGTTTCGGGTGTACCCTAGCACTTAATTCCCGTCGATTGTCCTGCTCGACCATCTCCATAAGGGCCGTCTCCAACTCTTCTGCTCTGCAAGTGAAAATTTAACCTTTTTTATTACTTAGCCTACTGAATACCTTCCAATCCAATAATACATCTACCCTGCATGCTAAGGCACTAAACAGTTTGTGTAATCAATTCAGAGTCTGAATAGTGCGCCAATATCTGAAAAATCATCCCTATATAAATTGAAGAGAAGAGTTTCCACTACTAATGTTGATTTAGAAACCATGCAATAGCATACATAGAAAGTATTCCATTCTCAGAAGACAAGATTTGCAGAAATCAAAAACAAAAGGGGAAAAGAAAGAGGGGTGTTATGGACCCTATAAAAAGATGCTAAGCATGACCATTTGACAAGGACTTCAGCCTTTTTTTGAGTGAGATTTAGTAATTCACTTATTCTTAAACAGTTACCTATTCTCCCTCTAAAGTAGTATCTCCCTTCCTTTCTTTTTTTTTTTGATAATTAGTAGTATCTCCCTTTCACTTGGCATAAATTACAAGAGATAGGTGTCTTTGAATTGATTTTTCTTTAGGAAAACGTGACACTTCTTTCATTCCAAAAATTGTATTTGTTTGGATAGGATTTAGGGGGGCAAAAAGGAAAAAAAAAAATGTTATCTTCCAACTGAAATTAAAAAAGTAAGGTCTACTCTCACTAGACTTTGAAAGGCCACATCACATTACTTCCCTCAAACACATTCTAATAATAAAACCATCATTACATAGCTATTATTCCTACTTTTTCAAAATAAAACCTTATCAGTATTTTTTTTTAATATATATTACTTTGAGTTGCTATCCAAACATTCTTAGCTATATAGTTTTTTATAGTTTATTTCAATTAGAAGGCATAAATTTGTTAACACAAGTGTAAGTAGCACTAGTGGTGACCTTAAGGATACATTGATGGTTCAATAACTCAAAAGACTAGATACTATAATTAAAGGAAACTGTGAAAAATTAATTAGTAAGAACATTCAGTATAAGTGGACATTCATATAGAAACATCCAAGAATATAAAAGGGGATGGTGACTTCAGAGTTGAGGGAATATATATGCACATGCTTAGTAAAGGAAAAATTCAAGTGCTAAAAATTTTCCATGGGGTTTGACATGAATGCCTGTTTCCCCAAATTTTTTTTCTTCTGCAACTTTTATGGACTTCATATTCAAAGAAAGTAAGGTACCTCTCGGTGCCTTGTTAAAGGATAACCTCATACATACAAAAATATGAGAAATTGGAGAAGACATATACCTAAGAGTCGCAGATCTCTTCTCCTCCAGCATTCTACACAGCTCAACCTTTAACCACACCACCTGCCCAAAAGCTGTTAATATTCAGCAGATAAAGAGGGAATGAAGAAAGCCTGTTACATCTTTCTAACAACACAGCTTTTATCCAGTGTTTATCTTTGAGAGAAAATGTAAAATATAACCTAGTAGACTTATAACAACAAGAAACTGATGTGTAGAGAATTGAAATTGACAGGATTTTGGGGTATGGTGAGTCGAAACAATGGGAAAAGTATGTTTCTTGTCTCTGCTAATGGATACCTTTCATCCTCTTAATAATACACTAGACCGAAAGGCTATCTTTTTCTAGCAATCGAGTAGATAATATTTCCTCACAGGCAAAAAGGTAATGGTTCATCACAGGAAGAAATATGATATAGATCAGACATGAATAAGTTTGCGACAAATTTAAATCAAGAATCTGTAAACGAATTGATAAAAACTTTTGGAATGCCCAAAAAGAATGCCTTGTATGTGAGCGATTTGTACTTATTTTATATACAAGTGATAAGACACAGCTCCACAGGATTAAAAAATCAAATACAAACATCCTACTAGGGTTAAACAGCAGAATGACAATATTTGCTGCTAGAAGGTAAGGATGGTAACCTGTGCTTGAAGGTCTGGAAGGGAATCTACTTCAGAATCATCAGTTAAGCTCCTGAAATAGTCATCCAGTTTTTCAGAATGAATCCCTGCCTGTGATGCGCCACTTGCTTTCTCCAATTTTGGGTCTTCTGATATAGACTCAGGAACATGCTTGAAACTATAAAGTTTTGTTGCAATGCCTTTAGGATCCCTCCAATTTTGATCTCCTTTCAATCTTTCTTCAGTTGTTGCGAGTACAGCTGGCCGATGCTTCTCTCTTAATGCTTGTAGTCTATCTTCAGTCACATTTAAATAACCCATGCAAGCTGTCAAAACAAGTTGGCTGCTATCAAATGTTGAACCAGTAAGGGATTGTAATAAACTTATCGCATCTGCAGCATCCTTAGTTGTGACTATTGCAGGACCTACAAAGTTATAAGATGAAAATCTTATCTTCAAAATGAAGAAAACTTCAAAGAATGTATTTGTTGCATCCTATTTATACATTTTATACCATATAATTCCATTATAGCAAGTGAGGTCCGAAATAGCATTACACGATTTCCTTCAAAGAGAAGCACATCCCAAACTCTAAGTACTGAAACAAAGAAAAACATCAGAAGTGAATGATGCCTCATTTTCTGCCCAAGCTATAGCATGAAATGTAAGAGTGAAGAAGTTACAAGGACATGAAGATACAAAAATTGCAAAACTTGAGTAAATATTAGTTTATAACAACATAATTTCTCACCACTTTCCCAAGGAAGCATATTAACAAAAATTGAAAGGAACCAAGGCCCAGAAATCCATGTCACCTGTACCCCCAGGTAATCCAAATGATTGACTGCATCAAAAGCATAATTAAATAAATTCAGTGTTCTTAGTGCTATTAGCTAATGTGGATAAAATATCTGTTAATGCATTAGACAGACCCAGTTTAGGAAACTTTTCACGCATCAACTCCTCAAACACTAATTGGTCCACCTGACAAATTGTAACATAGTATATAGGGTAAGAGAGACCACATATAGCTGAGTAACTTATAAACATACACAAATTTGAGTAAAAACCAAGTGCAGACCTGGGATTCTATCATTTCCTGCGAGAAATAGCCTTCAAAATAATCATCAATTATGCCCACCAAGGTCCTGAAACGTTCAAAACAAACTAGTCTATAAAGTCAGCCATATTATTACTCTTTTTTCCATTATGTTTTTCTTTGTTTGTAAATGGGAACAAGTCAGCCCATGATACTGTGTTGGAGAAGGATGGAAAAAGAGATAAAAAATAATACAGAGAGAAATGGGCAAGAAGGTAATAAATCTTAGTTTCCATTGACCATAGCCTTGAAATATTTGCTCATGGTTATATAAGAAAAGTATATAGATTCTAGGAAGTACCACCGATGACCATACAGGTAAAGATATCAAGCTCTTGGCCCAATACACAGGCACCCAAAACCAAGCGGGAGAATTTCACGCACCAGTTAGTGGCAGTTAGTCAATATTTCATCATCATGAATTTACAAGAAGAATTTTCTATTTCACACCATAATCAGTTGGAATGTCAGAAAAGATTTAAATGGTATCTCTCATGTTATTGCTCTGTTACCTAGGAAAAGAAACTATGGCAGTTAGTATTTGAGGCTTACCAAAAGGCATTTTCCTCAGGCATCATAAGCAGTAATAAGCCAGCAAAAAAGTTCATTGCCTGCAAGAGCATAGATGATGAACAAAGAAACAAAACTACAGCTATGATCAAGGACAATGTATTTCAGTTATTCCATGTCAAAGTACCCTTGATACAGGAGTAGTTTCTATTTCATCTGTAGTGAAGACAATAGAATCATTGAAAGGAAAACTAATCTCCATAGGGTAGAATTACCTGGCAATACCCAACAGAGGGGTTATGCCGAGCATATGCCAAAAGTAGACGCCTAAGAGAATCTCTACCATTTTCATTCAGAGCAGGATGTCCAGGAAATGTTCGAGGAAGATCCTGCAACAAAAGTAATAAGGTCAGCTCAGGAATAAACTTTGTGAAAATGCAAAGATGAGTTAGCCTAGAACAAGTGTCAATTCTTGAAGCCAAAGTTTTGAATTCAGAAAACTTGAGCAAAAGAAGTAGTGAAGGTGGAGATACATTTGGTCTGGAGCACAAAGAGGATGGGTATCCATTGACAGTAAAAAGAGTGCCATCATAAGAGAATACCCTGTTGAAATTTTAAAGGGAAGCAAATAGACGTAGCTTTTTGTAAAAAATGTGGAACAAGCATGTCAAGAAATTTAAATGAAGAAGATTTGTGGTTGCAACTAGAAAAGGAACATTCTTCAATTTTCATCCCAAATGGACCCTAAAAAGAAGTATCACCTACAAATTAAAAGACTGAACGATAAAGTCCAGGTTCCATGCATCTAATGACCTTCTCAATCTGCTTTCTCCATTTCTCAGGCACATTTACCCTGCTTTCCATCTCTCTCTGACCATCTCTGACCGATGATGATTTACCATGCTCTAGGCTGTCACCTGCTTCATTTTCTGAACCCAGCAAATCTTGGTAATATCTCTCTACCCTACGTGTTGTAACACCAACAAAAGCTTGCCATACCTGAAGAATGAAAAATAAATAACTGGAAATATTTTTTATATCTTATTTTTCAATTTTGTTGAAAGGTTTGATAGACGCAAGAGATGTTACCTCTCCCCTTAGATCCCTAGGAACCCCTCCATGGACAAGAAATTCCAGTTCTTCCTTCCAAGGAAAAGACGGTTCTAAAGAGACTTCACAGCTGGAAATATTTCCTGCTTTAGAAGGATTCATGCTATCATGCACAAGATTGCCATTGAGTTCTTTCTCATTTTCTTGTTCAAAATCCTCTGCTAAATGACTACCCTGTTCAATTGATGGGAGATGATCATGTTCAACAGGAATCTGCTCATCTTTCATATTTTTCCTCTTCTTTACGCGGGAACTCATCATACACTCAATATGACTGAGAGAAGATCTAATTTGAGCCCACTTCTGCACATCACGAGATTTTTGCTCTGTAACAGCTGGAACATCCCTCTGTCTATCAGTTTCTTTGTGGATGTTTCCAACTGACTCAACTTGAAATGAATCATCCCTTTCTCTGATCACCTCCTGCATAGGTTCCCATTTCTGTGACTCTTCTGCATCCACAGACTTGGCATTCTCCTCCCTTTGAAGATTCTCATCTGTATGAAGATTGGATGGAGCATATTCTTCTTGTTGTTTAAGAAATCCGTTCCACTTCTGCAGTCTTTCTTCTTCCTCTTCCTGAAACCGAAATATATCTGAGATTAAATATAAAGACCACGGAAAAGCTAGTTAAACAGAGTCCTCTGATATCTGGCATCATATTCAGATTTCTTTTCTTTTCATTTTTAATACTTTATAGAAAAATAAATTGACTAATCACATTGCCCCTTGTTAGGATGATTTCACGGGCAATAACTAGCGTGCCTAGAAGTCTGACTCACAATACCATATAGCTGGAAATGCACAGGAGGAAGAAATCTAAGATGTGTAGTACCTTGTAAATTTCAGTGTACTCTTTGTATCTATGCAGATGCTGAGGTCTCACAGTAAACCCATATGCGTCCCTGTAAAAACCAACTTAGTTTTGATAAAACAATTCACCCTAATTTATATAGAAAATGGCAAATTAAAGCGAATTTTCGGAGGAAACCAAAAAAAATACCGAATCCCCTAGCACATAAATTTGAGCATTTTCAAATGAGGAGCAATATGAAATTTCGCCAAACCACTTCCCTACAAAATTTTACCTGGAATCAACGTCTAACGTACGCTTACTCAACAAGGATAACAACATAATTCATCAAGAACTTCGATCCCACTGCCCATAGCTGTTTTACCTCAACCAGCCAGAACCTTCGAATTACATTACGCCACCATATTTTTCAAATTCTACAAAAGATTAGGTCTTACCCAATCGCTATCACTTAACTGTCACCAAAAAATCACTGGCCAAATTCTAGCGACAACATTTCAAATAGCTCATTCATAAAAACAAAAATTGCACAGAGAATAGTTAACATGACCTTCTTCACATCTCTTTCCTCTAAATTATCATTGATCAGATAGCCAGTTTTTTTTTTCTTTTTTGGCATTAAGCAGGAAAAAGGGGAAAAAGAAAAAAAAAAAAGAAGTTAATTCCTCAAACCAGCAAGGCGACGAAAGTTCCTGAAATTGCGATAGCAAGTATGAATTCTAAACTCCACTTAAACAACACAGACGCAGATTTCGGCCATTAAGACATCTGTAAGCACACACGAATATGTATGTGTATATCTATAGATAATTATAGAACTTGAGGTATTTTAACTTACCGTCTAGTCTCAAAATTAGTGAACAAATATGAAGATGTGAACGTCATCCGTTAAAAGGGCTGAATCAGCGAAACAATCGAGCTTAGGTTTCGACACAATTCGGAAGATTCGGACGATCCACGGTTAATTCTTCATAGATCCTTAACTGCCTTCCTTCTCCCTCGTTATTTCTCCTGTCTCTCTGTTGGAGACCTCTCGCTGCTGGCTTTCAATTTGCAGTTATCATATACTGGCAAGTTCAAAACTCAGACACACGTGACAAAAATCTCTATTTGGTCAGCGATCTCTTAATTGTTTAGCTGACAGCTGACTGACCCTTGTGTGCCACAGCTCAGACTTGGTTTACTATCTGTAACGCTTTATCTGTTTTATTATTATTATTATTACTTTTTAAAAATTGTAAAACAATTTTATCTTCTCATATAACCTTTTGAATTATAAATATAATTTTACTATTTATTGTGCTAAATCTTCACGTTATTTATTTTAATGAAAATCCCTTTTATTACAAAAAAAAAAATAAAAACTCTTAATTGTTTATTTATTACCCCTTCATTTTATTTTTCTTTTAATTTTAAGACTTTTTTAATATATAAATTTTAGAATCATAAACTAAAATAATATTTATTAATTTTTCAAAATATTTATTATTAATTATTATCATATTAGAGGTAAAAAAACTTAAGGTGTATTTGGATTGGAGTTATTTTTCAGTTTTTCACTCAAACTAAAAAAAAAAAAAAAAAAAAAAAAGTTGTAGTTGTTTAGACACTACCTAATATAACATTGTTCATGTATGCCCACTTGACAAAAAATTAATAAAAAAATCATTACACTTAACAAAAAATATATAAATATATATATATCAATTCAATAACAATATCATCATTACACTAATAAAATATATTATTTTTATCTTTCACTTACTAAATAACTTCTTAACTTGTCCTCACCTTACTTCTCTTTTTTGGCAATTCACTCAACTCTTTTTTTTTTTAAAAAAAAAAAGAAGAGCAAACTCAAAGAAAAAAAAAAAAAAACTTAAATCAAAATACACTCTTAAAATTTAAAAATAAAAAA
>JAXGGT010000094.1:13905161-13916736 GCA_035583425.1 Marsdenia floribunda | reverse complement strand
GTTTTGAATCATATACGTGTCATAACGGGTTGGCGGGTTGACACGATTAATTTTTGTGTCGTGTTTGGGTTGAACTTATTCGTGTCATTGCGGGTTCGTGTCGGGTTCAGGTTGACAGGTTAAGTATAATTACCTTAACTCAACCCGACACGATTACACGAACCCGATACGATTCCACCCCTAATTAAAACTATCTTTAGGCAAGTGTTGCTTGAACTATATATGCACTATGTCAAAAGCACACATAATACTGATTTTTGTGTACAGGGGTCGGCTACTCTTTTAGCCTGGGTAGCTTGATAGGTTTTTTCTGGTTTTTGTTATAACTAGTATTTTGAGTTTTACCTAAGTATGTTGTACCCTTTTATGTACAGATATCATTCTGGTGTAAAGTATTTCTTCTATCAATATATTCATATCCGATTTTGAGCCCAAAAAAAAACGAGAATTTTGAAAAAATAAAAGCTTTTTTCCTTTATTCTTCTTCCACTACGTGAAAGCAACAATCTTCTTTCCATTCTTAATAAGCTGAACCCTAGCACATAACAGTGTACCATCGATTTCAACGGGATGGTCATATGGGATGAGTACGGTTGAAGAAAATAACAGTGTTATCAAAGTGCGGGAAGAAGATTCTAATGGAGGTGAATCTATGGGATAACATTGTAGTGCTGATGAAAGAGCTTGATAAGGCAAACAAGCAGATGAATTTGAATCGAAAATTCTTTAGGAAGATTATTTCTTTATTTTCAAGCAAAATGTAATGAGTGAAAATCGGTCTTTTCGATGGCACCGTATTGGACAAGGAGATACCATTGAGATCTTCCATGGAAGCGTTTCCATAGGTTCATGAATGAAATTTCAATATTCCCTTATCCTCTTAAACATTCGTTATATAATTTCTTGACAGCAGCTAGCATATATAATTAGGTTTTTTCTTTAGTAAATAAAATTCTCAATATTATTGAAAAAATATAATTAGAGTATTATTATGCGTATTGAATTATTTATGGTGTTCTACTATATAATTCAACCGCTAGCTGGGTAAAAAGAAAAATTTATCGATTTAGTCCTGTAATTATTTATGTTTCTTTGACAAGATCTTATAACTTTTTCCTTATTTTAATTAGTCTCGTAACAATTTTTGTTTACTAAAATTAGTCCTTCCATTTCAAATTTTTTTCAAATTTTCCGGTGCTCAACTGATGTAGACAAAAATTGAGGGGAATTTTCAGTAATTTCAATTCTAAAAAAAGTGGGAAATGAAATTGAGAAAATTTTTCACTCTTCCAAATTTTGATTGCAAATTTGGGCAAAATTAATTTGCAGTCAAAAATTTACCTAAATTTACAATCAAATTTTTGTTTTTTCTACTAAAAGAAGAAGCCCTATAATTGGAAGAGTGAAAAATTTCTCTCAATTTCATTTCTCGCATTTTTCAAAACTAAAACTACTGAAAATGCCCTTAATTTTTGTCCACGTCGACTGAGCACCGGAGCAACGGAGAAAAATTTGACCCAAAGGACTAATTTCAATAAACAAAAATTATTACGGGACTAATTAAAGTAAGAAAAAAGTTATAAAACCTTGTCAGAGAAACATAAATAGTTATATGACTAAACCGGTGAGTTTTAACTTACTAAGAATGGAAAGAATTAACCTGAGAGTTTTAACTTGCTAAGAATGGAAAGAAGATTGCTGCTTTCGCGCGGTGAAAGAAGAAAAGAATTTTATTTTTTAAAAATTATCGTTTTTATTTTATTAAATTTTTGAAAAATTGGCCGATTTAGTCTTCTAACTATTTTCATTAATTAATATAAGTCCACAATTTTTTTTTAACCTATTAAGTCCTACATCTTTTTACGAGCAGCCTGTTAAGTTCTTTCGGCCAAAAATTTAAATTTTTCGACCAAAATTCATCACGTGCCGAGCATGTGATGATTTTTTAAGGGCAAAATTGTCCTCTTGAGTATTATAAAGCTGTGAACTTAGACTAATTGTAGGGTCTTATAAAGCTATTTTTTTTCGTATAAAGAGGATGAT
This sequence comes from Marsdenia floribunda, assembly GCA_035583425.1. Lineage (NCBI taxonomy): Eukaryota > Viridiplantae > Streptophyta > Magnoliopsida > Gentianales > Apocynaceae > Marsdenia > Marsdenia floribunda. Next base: position 13,914,693 of record JAXGGT010000094.1, on the reverse strand, counting down.
TTTGTAATTAGTCTAAGTTCACAACTATATAATACTCACAAAGATGATTTTATCTTTAAAAAATCATCACGTGCTCGGCACGTAATGAATTTTTGTCGAAAAATTCAAATTTTTGGCAAGAAAGACTTCATAGATTATTCGTAAAAAAAATGTAGGACTTAACAAGTTAAAAAAAAGATTGTGGATTTATGTTAATTAATAAAAATAGTTAGAGGATTAAACTCACCAATTTTTCTAAATTTTTTAAAAAGATAATTTTACCCAAATCCATTAGCTAATGTAAAGAATCAGAAATAAGCAAATGAACAGGAGAAATGCAAACCAAAAGCCAACAATTAGAATTTAACACCAAAACCAGATGAATCCCAGTACTTGACATTAGAACTTACTCTTTATCCACAATGTGTATTGTGGAAACTAAATCAACCTGGCAACCCAGAAGAAAAATTAAATTAAAACCTCAGTTTAAGTTGAACCATGTTTCCTTTCTTTGGCCAGGAGGAGGCCGAAAATCCCTACTCAAGTTCAAACCAAAGCCAGAGCTTTCTAAGCACCCAGATAGAAAAATGAGCAAATACGTAGACAAATGGTGCTGATTCATCCAGAAACAGTCAATTCACCTGAAGAAAAGGTTTAAGAAGAGGCCAAGGAAACTTCTTTCTGTAACTACGAACAACAGTCTGTGTTGAAAATCAAACAGTTACATTATGTAACCTGCACGAAGTGTGCATAACTGCAGTAATCTCAGGAAACTATGAATAACAAAGAAAGTATAAAGAGGAATTAAACAGTAGAATGAAGGAAATTTGAGAGGAGAAAAGAATCTGAATATTTCATTATATTGATTGCTCCAACAAATGTTATATTTATAGGAGATAAAGCTTTAACTACAAGCAGCTAAAACAGCTGTGAACTATACAAAATATCAGAAGAATAAAAAATATCTATCAAACAATATCTCCTAATATCTGCTCTATCAGCAGCCTAATACACAAGCTTGCCAGCTCAGCTATAACTACCATATAAGTAAGCAACTAACTCTCTTTAATTCAGCCAACTCCTGTAGCATGATGAAACGAAGAGCTGCTTCCTTGATTCTTAACAGTCTGCAATTCAGAACTGGTGCATCCATCTCCCTCTTCAGATTTCGAATCCGAGTCTCTTTAGATGAACCTCATGAAATCCGCAATCGAATTGTTCTGCAGAAACTGCTTCGCCGATCCATTATCCGCAATTAACAACTGCTGCCTTGGTGAGACCCGAAGCTTCCATTTCAGGAGCCCAGAATTTCGGTCGAAAATGGGAAAAAGGCGCGGTGTTGAGAAGAGCCATTCCGAACCTGTAGTAGATCAATTTGATGGAACAATTCAGGTGCCCAAAATTTTGGTCGAAGAAGAAGTATAATTTTTTTTTTTTCCCCCCGTTAACTTTAAAAGTTGAAAAAATAAAAATCCCCTTAGACATTTTATACATATATATTAAGAATAATTTAATAAAAATTTTAAATTAAAAAAAAAAAAACCAACGATTTAATATAATTTAAAAATTATCAAAAAATTAAATAAAAAATTAATCTCTGCAAACGAGAAATCACTGTCCATACCAATATCACCAAATAAAAAATTAAATAAAAAACTATTTTAACCAAATAACCATAATTTAAATATTATTTATACCAATTTACCTTCTTTCTAAATTAATTAATAAAAATACAAGTTACTAAACAAAAATTAATTTTCTCTCTTTAAACCAAAAACTTAAAAGGGAAAAAAAAACAAATAAAAAAAAATTGATTTTACCGGTGAGATCATAGGGCATTCATGCCAAGCCCCAAAGCGCTCATCCCCCCTCCCCTCGCTTACTAGATCTAATTTTGACATAAGTATCATCGCAAAGATTTTAGGTGCGCATTATTAAAATTAAAAAGATCACAAGAGGCACAAGGGAATCCATCATAAGGTCGAAACAAAGCCCCCCAAGTATTGACTTTTTAAGTACAAGAATTGTATTTCAGCTGTGAGTATATATATTATATTTAAACTAAAACATGCTCTGCAGTAAATGTTTGTCTTGCGAACTACACATCATTATGTAGCCATAGCCAGAGAGATTCATGGTGACTCGCTGCCTCTTGGGGTGCGACGCTCTTCAACATCATCATCAGCAGGGCTCCTCACTTCTCGAGGGCTAGGGCTGCGGCTGTAACCATTCCCCTCGAAGGGGCTAGCATTCCTATCAGGAGAAGCACCTAGTCTTTCGGGGCTTCGACTCCTCTCTCTTGGGCTTGGACTCTTCTCATCATCACGCCCTTTAACCAATCCATCATTGTCTGGAGACCAGCTTTCCACCCGCCTTCCATTTCCAGCACCTGGTGTTGGGCTGCGTCTCCTAGATTTAGGAGCCGCAGTACCCTTCTTTGCCTCAGGACTTTCACTATAACGTGGACTCCTTGGCCTCCGTTCCTCGCGGTCAACAATTCTCTCTCTCACAGGGGGTGACCTCGATCGGCTGCAGCAAAATAGAATACCCAGTTAACTAACACCATAGAAGCACAAAATACAATATACCAGACATGAATATGCCAAGGTGGTAACATGCAATGAGAATTTTGGTATAAGATACATTTCTTTTTCATCCACAAAATGAAGGCAAATTCATTAGCTTGAAAAGAACACAGAAAAAATTAGACAACTGTAACCTCAGGCTAACCTGTAGCTGCGACTTCGGCTATAGGTTCGACTACGACCTCTTCCACGGCGAGGAGATCTTGATCTCACAGGTGAGCGTGAATAGCTACGACCACGTCTGAACACATAATATTGAATGAAGAACCGAAATCCAAAGGAAAGCAGACGAATCAGCATTTTAAAAGATCAATTTAAAAATTAACAAACTTGCTATCTTGACAGTCCAGAGACGGATAACATTCTGATGAGAAATCTCCGAAATCAAAGACAGGTAGTACGAAGCGGGTAACAACACAACAAAAGCCACCAGACCAAATCTGAATACATGTAATGCCAAGCAACATATTCATTACTGCTCACTAGCCCCATATTCTATGTATGTACCAAGAATCATACCCCCTGTCAATGAATAACTGTGTGTTTGGACGTTCCCTAAAGCAAAACAAGGGAACACCTTAAAGATCTTGAGCTATGCAATGAACTTCACAGTGGCAGATAGATATATCTACAACATAAAAAGCCACTAATGCACCTCCTCACAACCCCCCCCCCCCCCCAAACTTCCTCAACTGCACCAGCCTCAAACGTTGTGCACAGGGTGCTAAGCTTAGAAAGGATGGTAGCTGTATTAATCAGATTAAATCTCCTATCAAATATTTATAAAATCAATCATTCAACAAATTAAAATGCTAAACATGGCAAAAATAGAAAGCCTTGATTATTAAGAGAAATTTATGTTTAGAAGTGCAAAAATAGCGCCTTTAGGACCATTTCCCACCACTAATAAGTATTGACATATAAGAACACTTTAAAAAGGGACCAAATGATACTCAGTAAGAAGTCAAAAGACCAAGAATATAATTGAACTTAATCTTGATAGGAATGGGTAAACAACAAGCAAGTCAATAGTCTCAAACATACCAAGAGGAAAGATTAGTACCTGAGCTTCTTAGGACTGTTCTTGCAGTTTCTTTCTATATGGCCTCTTTCCCCACAGCGATAGCACTTGTTCTTCCAGTCACCTGCTTTGCAGTCTCTAGCCCAATGTCCATCAATTCCACAATTGAAGCAGCGTCCTGAACCAGGAGCAGGACCTCTGCCAATATATTCACGAACACCACCAGGTCCACGTGGTACCTAAAATAAAATTAACCAGCCTCGTCAAGGAGAATATTGAGGCTATAACACTCCGGTGAAGATTTCATTATTTTTTTTAAATGCATTAGATCAACACTGCCTAAATCTAATGCTAAGAGAAAATAACAGATACCAAAAACATTTCATCCAAACACATTATTTCATCTTCAGGCAACAAACTATTAGTCTAAGATCATAGTAGAGCATGTCATTCTTATTTTTTCTTGAGAAAAGAATTTTCATTTTACTTACTCCTTTTGCTAGTTCCACAATGATGCGACGCCCATCAACATCTCGTCCATTTAAGCTATATCTAGCATCATCAGCATCCCGAGGATCACTGAAATCCTGTGTTTTGGTACACAATCAACAAGCAGCAACACATTCAAATGTATTTGAAAACTACATGATACTTGATCACAGATTAAAAAAAAAAAATTCTAAAACATTTGGGAAAACAATAGAGTTACAGCACGTACCACAAAAGCAAAGTCTTGCTTCATATCCACGTCGCGCACTCTGCGGAAATGGTTGCCAGAAACAATAAGGCCATCATTAAAGTACTGGAAGTGAATGAAAGTTGCCCTTCAAGTTGAACTAAACACCATTTTTGAGACTGTTGCCAATGCCATAAAAACACGCAAAGACACAATAGAAAGAATCTCCAAAGTCTCCTAACACTCGGCAAGAATTGCACCAAGGCCACCTTACCACCATTTGACCTTCAGGTCGGGCAAAAGCCCAGTAACCTTCAACAAGATCATTAAGTTAATCTCAAGGTACTAGGGGAGGACAATGTTCCTTCATAGATAAGATGATGAATGACACACCCAAGCAATAAACATGCTTGGAAAGCAGTAAAGCCTACCCCACTAAGGGGAACCAAGAGCCCTTGAATCACTTTAATTGACTAATACTCAAAGGTGATTATGCAACTTGCGAAACTTTTAACAAAAGATCCTATAAGTCTTGTTGGAATTATAGGGCACATCTTATTCGAAAATCTCATTAGTCTGCCTAACCTTTGAGAAAGTACTTCTCAACTAGATTCTTTCATCAAATTAATTCCAAGGGAAGAAGAAAGGCTAAAAGTGAAATTTTAAGTGGTTTCTATACTTAATGAAAATGTTTATCAAGCTCATACACGAGTGCTTCTAGATCCTATCATATATAAAAGAACTAATGTGTTTTTAACTTGGAACTCTACAATTAAAATCAACACTTCAACGATAAGGAAATCAATATTTCTAGACAGCATTTTGGGTATAATTGTGACTGGAACAAAGTGAAAATTAAGGCCACCTTATAATTGAGTGAGAAAGCAAATTCAACAACTACAGCATTAAAACATCTAGGCATGAGATAAAAAATAAAGGGGCACCCATTTCAAATGAAAAAACAAAATGTATTATGTTGCACATTCTCCTTTTCTTTCTTAATTTACATAAGATATTATTCAAGAAGATTAAGAATCTTACACGCAGATTTATTTATCGTATAGAAAACAAAATGGACAATATAACACAATATATATGGGGTATGTTTGTTTATACGTGTTAGTATATATATACACATCAAGTAGTTCAAATTTTAAAGAACAGTAAAAAAACCTTAAATCAACAACAGGCATTAAACTTAGAGTAGAAGGACACACATATCAATTTACCTTCCATATCGACTGAAGATGTGCTCCAAATCACGTGCACGAGTTCGGGATGACAAGTGGCCAACATAGAGACGAGTGGTGTTCCCATAACGGTCATCATATCGTGGCATTTTGAGATGCAGTTCAGACAACTGCCACAAACATTAAACAAATAACAAACTATGTCAACTGATCAAGCCACTCTGAATATTGAACACAAAATTGCCAATTAGCAGGGAAATAGCCCATACCAAGGCACTGAAAAAGCTTGGGGAAAAAAAAAAAAAAAAAAATTGAAAGAACATTTTTCATCAACAGGTTTACAATAGTTAAAGAATCACTTCAGAACACCAATCCCACCCACCCTCACTCACTTTCACCAAAACAAATAAATAATCAATAGTAATAATAAAACAAGCAGAAGTTAATTATACCACAGACTTTAATAATACAACAGCAAACAATACAATAACCAAGGGCGTGTAAAAAAGAAAAAAGGAAAAGAACACAAGGCTCTTCACAGCCAACCACGTAACTTATAGCACAGAATTAGTAATCATTAGACACGGGAAAAGCTTTCTACTCGAGAGATAAAGATCTGGTCAGAAATCATCATTCGCGGCCTTAAAATTTGATTTTTCTCAATCCCAAAAGCCTTTTTTTCTTTTTACTCCTTTTCTATAGAAATTGTCTGAAATAACTTTCAAAAATAATTGAATTCAGTGAGAAAGGTTCTAGGCGGTTTGTGCTGATCTGCAAAAGCTGATAAATGCAAACTCGAAATCACAGAAAACATACACAAAGGCACATAACACGAAAGAGAAAGCAGAAAAATCAAAATAAATAAAAAATTAATCAGATAAAACTTCACCGGAAACCCACGATTCAAAGATGAGGAGGAAAAAGTAAATGAATAAACAAATAGAAAAGCATAATCACATAATATAGCTTCGAGAGGAATTACCTCAGGATTAAAATTCCCAAATTACGATATCAGATTTTAGCCCTAAATTTCTCCACGAGAACGAGTAATGAGAAAATATCTGTGTCGTAGCTGGACTTTATATTCAGAACCGACCGACGTCAGCTGTTCCTATTAGTTCGTTAAGCAAGTTATTCGACTGTATTGGGCCGGACTTTAAGAAATGTAAGACCACATTATCTTTTTCTGTTTTCGTTGAACGCATTCCTCTCTACACAGAGTCTTCATTAAGCCCATTGACTACGCGGAAAACTTTTTTTTTCAAGTGTCAAAGGCATGTTTAAAGGGAATGTATAAACATAAATGACTATTACGGGTTTTTGCCTAAAATGGCCCATTTATAAAACAAACTCCATGAGTAACTCAATTTTAAACTTTTGGAAATTTTTGGCTCTAACGTACATGAGATGTCCGTTTTTAATATGATAGTGCATATTTCATGTGCATTTTCTGTAATTTAATATTAAAAATAAATAAAATTATCAAGTGTACAATAAAAACGCACATGATATGTGCGGTTCTGCCTTGTCAGTATAATTAATGCACACGCCATGTATGTTTTAACTCCGTCAGCACCTTTTCATTTTTTTTTTTTAAATTTTTCATTTTTCCTGTTCTCCCTTCTCCCTTCTTTAACTAATAATAAGATATACATATATTTAACTGAATTTCGAATCCATAAAAAACTAAAAATTAATATTTGAATTAAATATAATATCTTTAATTAATTAAATTACCTAATACTTTAATAAATAATAAATTAATATTTTAGCATTTGCACATATATATATAATTTAACTAATAATAAGCTATAGATATACTAATTATCAAAAGAATATAGATATACTTAATTGAATTTCGAATCTGTAAAAAATTTAAGAATTAATATTTAAATTAAATATAATATCTTTAATTAATTAAATCACCTAATACTATAATTAATAAATAATAAACTAAATGAGCAAAATAATAATAATAATAAATTAATATTTTAACATTTAGATATATATATGTATATATCTATAATTTAAGTGAGAATGAGAATAAGATATAAATATACTTAATTGAATTTCAAATCCATAATAATTAATTTAAACTTAATATTTTAAAATAAATATAATATCCTATAATTTAACTGAAAACACACACATGATGTACATTTTTAACCCGAAGAAAATTTTAATTCATTGAAAACTCACACATAATGTACGTTTTTTAATCCGGGAAAAATTTTATACGCACTGAAGACGCAGACAACTGTGTGCGTTTTTAGGCTTTTTTTTTTTTTTTTTTTTTTAACCCTAAAATTTTTATTCTTTTTACCCTTAAAATTATTTTTTTCTTCATTTTTTTAAACTTTTAAATAAAATATAACTAAATCATTAATCGTATAATAATCATTTTATCCATTAATACCAATGAACGTATGTATGCGCACATATATTATATTTATTTAATTATAAAATTTTATCACTGTTATGACTTATTATCTCGCTAAGTTATTAAAAAATTATAAATTATATTATCTCGTAAATTATTAATAAATTATTAAATATATATATATATATATTATGTAACACTCAAAAGAAATTGACAAGTGTTACAAGGGATATATATTAGTAGTAATTAAGTAAATTTCAAAAAAAAATAAAATAAAACTCACCTTTTAAACCATGATTATATTAAAATATAATATTATACAAATAAATAATTATATGTTATCATTCATTTGTACATTGTCTATCTCAGGAGTATAATTAACGATCTGTTAAAATATATCTTAATTAAGTATATCTATATCCTTTGTATGGATTCGAAGTTCAATTAAATATATTTATATCTTACTCTTAGTTATATTATATATATATATATATACAAATGTTAGAATATTAATTTATTATTTATTATTTATTATTAATTATAGTATTAGATGATTAATTAATTAAATATATTATATTTAATTCAAATATTAATTTTTTATTTTTTATGGATTCGAAATTCAATGAAGTATATCAATATGTTATTTTTAGTTAAATTATAGATATATATATATATATTCAAATGTTGAAATATTAATTTATTATTTATTAATTATAGTATTAGGTGATTTAATTAATTAAAAATATTATATTTAATTTAAATATTAATTTTTAATTTTTTTTATGGATTCAAAATTCAATTAAGTATATCCATATCTTATTCTTAGTTAAAGGAGGGAGAAGGAGAACAGAGAAAGGAGAAAAATAAAAAATAAAATAAAATAAAATAAAAAGGCAAAAACGCATATCGTATGTGTTATAGGTGCTGACGGAGCTAAAATGCACATGGTGTGTGCGTTAATCATGCTGACAAGGGAAAATGCATATACCATGTGCGCTTTTATTGTACACCTGACAACTTTTTTAATATTAAAATTATAGAAAGCGCGCATCCGGTGTGTGTTATCATATTAAAAACACACATGGCCAAAAATTTCAATAAATTTGAAATTGGGTTATTCATGGAGTTTGTTTTATAAATGGGCCATTTAGGCAAAAACCTGACCATTACTGATAATTGGTGATTTTGTTTAGTTGAGAGTTATTTTTTAGATTAATTTTAAATTTGATTTTATATTGTGTCTATAAAGTTTAGCTCTCAGATAAATTTTTTTTTTTTATTATAATTCTTATATAGAGCTTGTACCGAGTGTCAAACTCAAAATATTATATACTGCAGTATACTTACATTTTTATTTTATTTTTTTCAATTAATCTATGGAAATATTGAGTTAAAAAAAAAAAAAAAAAAAAAACATAAATCACTGTATATTGCATGTTTCTTTTATTTATAGTATGTTTCATTTAATATCTTTAAGAATAAAATCCAACTATGATCACAGGTGCTGTTTTTGTATTTGAAGAAATTAAGGTAAATGGAAGACAAGAATCACCAATGGTAATAAAAGGCCCATAATTCAGGCCCATCTTATTTCATTTTTTATTATTGGACATTTATGGTAATGAAAGGCCCATGATTCGGGCCCATCTTGAATAATTTTATTATGATAAACGGCCCATAACTTAGGCCCTAACCCAAATA
>JAXGGT010000094.1:13889238-13899594 GCA_035583425.1 Marsdenia floribunda | reverse complement strand
GATTAATTCCAAAATTCTTAAGGGACTACTTTGGACAAAAATAAACATGAGGGACCATAACAGATTAAAACATAAACGTAAGGGACTAAATTGACGATTTATCCATATAATAATAAACTCTCATCTCGGCCAGACTTTGCATATATACCTTTGAAAGGGAAGAGAAAAATGGACAAAAATTTAAAAAGAAGGTGATTTATATTATTCATATTATATATAGTAAACCACCTTTTTCTCTTTTGGACTCCATTATATTGTTGTTGACTAGTAGTAGTGAAAAAGGTATGTAATGTGGGATGGCTGCTATATTTCATCAGCCTTGGTAGTTTTGGAGTATTAATTAAATGTATTAGTCCCCTCTAATAACAACTAATTAACCCTTTTTCTAAAAAGAGTTGGAAGTCTTAACATTTTATCTCTTAGCAAGAGTAAGAAAAATGCTAGTTAATTAATTACTTGTAAGAATGAATATTGAGTACTCTTTGATTACAAATGCAGGCCCGTGTAAGGATACATATAAGGAAAGGAAATTTACAAGATAGGGAGAAGAAGGAAAGATAGACATGAGAGAAGAGAAAAGGCCTAATTAAGAGTGATATATATGTGTGTGTCTGTTGGGTTGCTAAACTCAATTAAAAAACTCTGATATCAATCAATAGAGATATAAATGATGATAAAAAGAGACAATACAAAATTTAACGTGAAAAACCAATGAAGAGCAAGTACAACAATTCACGTGCACCTAACAATTTTGACATATCCAAAATTGTAAGAAAACTCTCTATACACATCCCATAACTAACCTACACCCACACGATCCATTAGGATCTATGGAAATAAAGTTATGACCCAATATAATTTAGAGAGATACACTTTCTGTGTATTTATAGATAGATGACATCCTATACCTTTTGACTTAATTAATGTGAAATTATCAAATGACATCATTAACAATTCTATTACGAATAGAACTCTAAACATGTCATATCTTTGAATTCTATTAAGAATGCAAGACAAAAAAAACCCTAACAATATATATGAATCTGACAATGATAGATCAGAGTGATCCTACGGTTGAAGGATGTATATATCTAAGCACACAAGGGCTTCTGAAGCAACTTCTGTGTGAGTCAACAAAAGAGATGGAGGACTAAGGAGAGGGATCGATCATGGGGGGTTGGTGATTATCAGGATGGATCGATCAAAGGGATGTCGAAATATTGGTAACAATGGGAAGGATCATATAGTGCTTATTTTCCAGTTCTATATATACGATTCTTTCTTTATTCATTAATCTTGCCCCTTTGTAAATTAAGGACACCTGCATAGCACCAGTGAGAGCCAGCTAGCAGGCATGGCCCATCCAGTATTCATATGAAATAATATGAGATCTATTGCCTTCATGATTTGAAGACACCTAGAAGGAAATTAAGCTTTCATCCACCATTCTATAATACATATTTTCCATTCATAGAACTACTAATTATTACACCAAAACCAGGAATGTTCCTAGGCTCTACTACGTAGGTATCCTATATTTCCGAACAAAGAGTAAGGCTTGGGGAATAGGGAAACTAGTTGAAGCAAAAGGGGATCTAGAAACTGACCTCAACTACATATATATATGTAGTTGGTCTCCACTCGTCTTCCCTTTCTCTTTGAAGCTTTCATCTCTAGTTGCATGCCGCCTTTGCCTCCGGAAACGTTCGCCGGTTCCAAACGCGGCCAGGAAATTAATTAACTAATCACCATCTTATTAACAGTACCCCATGTTTCTATGATCCATTGGATACCTCATAATGCAACTAATCTTAACAATTCAGATTTCACATGATAGTCCAAACCTAATCTGAAGCTCTGCAATATTGTCGTTATATTACAGGCTTTACTGTAGGGTATACTGAAGAAAGTATCATATAATCTCCTCTTACATATGATAAGAAAATACTATTATTGATATAGTTTCTTTATTTATATATATAGTTAATATATTAAATAAGGAATTTTAAGTTCAATTTATATTGGAGATAACTTTATCTTTTATATATATATAATTAGTAAATTATTTTATCTTTCACTAAGATCGTTACAAAATCTTAATTTATACAAAACATAGTCAATACAACTAAGGTAAATTTGCACAGTAAATTATTTGTTACTCGTGAATCATGTGGTTAAAATATTCTTCAGGTCCTTTTTTAGTTTAAATTTTTAGAATATGTGATAATTTAACTTAGTATTAGAGCAAAAAAAAGGTGTATTAAAAAGAATAAATTTAATCACTCCCTTTTAGACTAGGTGGTTGATTTACTGTCAAAGTGTGACCCCGGCCCCTTCTACAGGCCTTCCCTCACCCCTTCCCCTTGTCCGCTTGTCCCTGTACATGGCTTCTCTTCACATCCAACTCTGAAACCTTTTCTTTTCATCCTCAATTAATTTCACCACCAGAGAATAAGAAAAAGCTCTAATTATACTCAAGTGTTTCCGATCCACAATAAATTAAATTGAGATCAAAACAGAAGAAAATCATGAGCTCAACTTGCGTATCGAAATGTGTCAGTGACGCAAGGGTCCCTTCGAGTGCTACCTATGTTAGCCTCAGTAAGTGGCCGGAATATTCTGATGCAAAGTTTCCCGGCACCGGAAGAAAGCAGTACAGCTGGAATCCCATGCACACTGCTACGTGCAGCAGGCAAGTGTACACTTTTTCGAGAAAAGAGACCGTCCCGGCCGAGAAGACCATAACCTATTTCGGAAAGGTGAGGGAAAGGGTGGTTACTAACATGACCGGCCGACGTCTAACCAGACCGTTTCGGCCTCAATATCAACGGAGGAGGAAGACGAGGGTTGTATTAGTAAAGAAAGTGAAGGAATTCTCTTGTGAAGCATTTTGCTCCATTTTTCAGAAGTTGCTCTCTTGCACAGCCACTGTAGACGTTGTTGAGCAAAATGATCATATCATTAGACAACACAATAATTAAGTAAAATCACGAAATGATTATATTACTTATTTTTTCTCTCAGTATAAATGCTTATCTCTGTTGTTATTATTGTTCTACGTTTGATCTTTAGAATTGGGAAATGCCAGCTCCAAGAAAGAGTATGTACAAATTCATCTGAATTGTTTCGTTTATGTTTGTTTTTTAGTACATTTTGAAATATATTCTATGGTGGCGGTGTGTGTTTGCTGTGTGCTGAATTCTAAGTTTTATTGCAAAACAAAGGGATCTTCTGACATGGTAGCTACGATTTTCCATTCTTTTTAAGGAAATTATTGTTCTGTTTTCTTCATGGCTTCGATCGGTTGTAGACGAAGCACTGCGCACGGCCTGTCTGTTGCAGTGGAAGAGGATAGCAACGGAAAAGGTATCGGCGGCCGGAGGAATAGTTGCCGCAATTCATGGGAAAAAGTATGAAATGATTAACCGGGATTGATAAAAGATTCCAGACATGTTTGACTGTGATTTTTATCTTTTTCTTCGGAATCAGCCGAGGTTCTATTATGAGTGTAACTTCCTTTTTTCCTTACAAGAAATATTTTCAATTGACATTTTTTTTTTTTTAATAATGAGGAAAATTAGTGGAAAATTAACTTTTTTTGATTATTGGTTAAGTTAGTCTCTTTTCTTTAGTTTTTATTAAATCTCTAATATATAATAAGTTGGTGTATTTAATCATTTTCTTCTACAAAATTTACCTTGTCCAAACAATAAATTTATTTTTTTTTAAAACAATGACTAAATGTACCAATTTATTATATAATAAAATCTACTAAATAAAAAATAAAGAAAAATGACCAATTATACCAAAGCTATAAATATTAGAGATCAAATTCACCAATTTTTCATATAAGACAGATGTCAATTAAAATTATGCACCACTTGGTATTAAATTGAAACTTAGAAAAAAGTTAAGGACTTGATTGAAACTTTACTATATTTTGAGGGACTCATTTGCGTTTGACACTAAATAACACAGCAAAATTTGCGTATTCCGTTTTCTTTTGTGTTTATGGTTACAAGCCCAATACATAAGAGTTCAGTACTGCAAAAGTAGAGAGGGCCGGGCCCAAACTTTAACGAGCAAGTCCAAAATTAAAAAAGCGTACGCCCAAATTTGTGATCGTCGATCGACGTCTCTCTGATTTTCCGTCTCCGGTTAGATTTTCCTCAACTCTCGTCACTGCTTAAATTTCATTGCTTTCATGTTGTTCTTCGATTTTTAGTTTATTAAAATTTCTTCTCTAGGTGAATTTCGGTTCGCTTTTTTGATGTTTTTATCTTGAACAAAATATTTTCTGTAAGGTACAAAAATTTCCCAGTTTCTAGATATTGCAATTCTTTTCCTGCGTTCCTTATCTGATATAATTTGGATGATGTCGTGATTCTTGTTTCTTTGGGTATGTTGTGGAATCTTTATATACCATAATATATTGGTACGGTGTTTTATCATTTGAAGTGGTTCGCAATTTCGTACTAAAATTTGGATGATTAGTTTTTTACAGATGTTTCAGTTTGATGCGGTTTTTTTTTTTTTTTTTTTTGACGAGTCAGTTTGATGCGGTATTACCTAATGCTAAAACCGATATTGAATACTTCTTGCTGAAGGGAAACGGTGAAAATCAGTGGAAAAACACTTAAATTATAGAATCAGGGTTTTGAGGGGGAAAAAAAAAAAAAAAAAAAAAAAACTAATTACCAACATCTGAAGAGTTTTTGTGTCCGTAGATCTTTGTGTATGGGTTTAGATTCGATACAGTTCGTGATGCGTAGGTATGCCCTTACGAATTGAAATGAACGTGGGATGAGTTTTGACCTAATTTTAGTTTTTCAAATTTAGGTTACTCGACAGTAACATCGTTGAGGACATTGCATTGCTGGAATGAAAATCCATTGGATTTGTTGTCATCTTTTACGTGATATTTATGCTCTGAAATACTTTACTCGAAGAGCCTGGAAGCTTTAGAGTATTTTCTTTGTTATGCCTCGGTTCTGCATTCAATTATTTTTTACTTGCTCAGTTGATGGAGATCAAAAGATGTGTTTTCCGAAGTAATGTGAATTGTGTATTTTATCTACCCATGGGATGTGATCCAACTATAGCATTTCTTATTTTACTGGATTAGACTAATACACGGAGCCATTTGCTTTTATTAACAAGTTAACTACGTGAAAAACGTGTCTTCCCATTGTATATGTTTTAGGGAAAATTTAGTCATGGAAGCTTCTGAAGAGGAGTATGCAGCATTTAAAGAAAGAGTGAAAAGAACAGTTTATATTGATAACCTTTCACCTCAGGCGACTGAGGTTGTCATAAAAGCTGCTTTTGATCAGTTTGGTGATGTGGTTAAAGTGGAGTTCATTCCAAACTATTTGAATCCACCAGAACTTGCGAAAGTAGCTTTGGTGGAGATGTCAACTTTAGATCAGGCCAAGGCAATCATAAAGGAGGTGAATAATTTCCCATTTATGATATGTGGGATGCCAAGGCCTGTAAGGGCCCGTGCTGCTGAAGCGACAATGTTTGATGACCGTCCAAGAAAACCCCATCGGAGGATTTCATTGCAGTGGTTGCCTGCTGAAGATCCTAAATTTGCAGCGGCCAAGAAGATTAAATCTATGATCAGGAAGCATTCTGCTGAAGCTGAATACATGCTCAAAGTAGTAAACTTCTATTGCATTTTTAATCCTTGAAACTGTTTACCTATATTGTTGCTATGACTCACGTTTTAGTTGGTTTTCTTCAGCTCCAATTGGCTGAGGAAGAAAAGCTTTCAAATCACCAAGCGGAGACTTTGAAGGCTAACTTCAAGAAGTATGAGATGGCAGATAGTGTAATAACTGACGGTACTGCACAACGACTTGCTAGAATGTATAATGTGAATATTTCAGATACTTGAGAGGCTTGCACTAGCAGATCTGTTATTGTTCCTACTCATGCGGTTTTGCCCTAGTGAATATGTAATTAGTTGCTTTAGTTTTCTCTAGTTTCTTATAATTGAATCTGGTATGTTAGCCGTCTAATGCTGGTAAATCCCACGTGGATTTTGCATTAATCGAGGAGAATTAGAAGTGTTGGGATAACTGCTCTTGGCTCATATAATGCATGCAACAAACATGCAGAACACCTCACAAAACAGAAGGCATCTCATCAGCCATTGCTATGTAAGACTCCAAAAGTACAAGATAAGAAAAGAAACACTCCCCTGACTATCTCAAATATCTAACCCATTCCTAAGGGGAAAAAAAAAAAAATCAACATTCACTGAAAAATACGTAGTTCAGAGTCCCCATCCCTTTAACTTTGTATGAAACTATAACAGTACAGGAAATGGCACTTGTGGCTCATTACTGTAATAATAATAATACAAAAACTTCAATAGGAGTACTGTCGCCTATAAAACGGTTGAGAAAGTGCTCTCGGAGATACAGTCGTATAACACAAGAAGAGGTGCAAAAAACCTAAAAATAAGAGAGAATCAATTCATATTTTGCATTGAGAAAAAACCTGCTACTAGAGCTTTGTTCATTTTCGTCAGGTAAAAACAAAGATGTCTGTCTTCTACAATGAGAATACTTTTAGACCAAAGTCCTGAATAAAATGGCCGCCTAGATCAGCAACAATTTCTGAGGATATGGCTAACGTTCAAGCAAAAACTAGAAACAACAACTTGGAGAGTTCAAGAGAGTTTTAAACAGCTTTGTCAAGAAACCTTGAATCTGAAAACAGTGCAGCATGTACATGATGGCAGATGCATAAAAACATACATATAGACCAACAACCAATGAAAACACTAAACATCAGATAAAAAATTCATAACTATTCTCTAATCCTGCCTATAAAATTTCTAACTCCATGGCAATTCTGAAGCACAACTGAACTCGATAACTATGTCTGGTGCTCACTTTTGCAGTCCACCCCTTCAGAAGTGACAATGAGATATATACAGTATTCATAAATCCTTCTGTCCTTGTGACTTAAAGCATATCAACTTCCTCTTTTCTACTGTACAAAAGTAAATCCTGAATCTCTTTATATGACCACCATCAAGTATAGAGTTGGCTTCTATATCTATTTTCCTGGTGAAATTAGTGTCTTAACCTTTAAATAGCATCACTTATCCAACCAAACAAAAAAACAAAAAAAAAAAAAAAAAAAAAAAAAAATCTTCACTAATGGTCAAAAGAATGATGTTCAGAAAATCATTTCAAGCCATTCCTTTTGAAATGAAACTTCATGCAACCTCAAGATCATGATGCTATGAATCTTCGGAAAAACGAAGTATGGCTACAGTAATTGATTAGTCCTATATGGTGGATCATTACAAACCATGAAACGTTATGTAATTCTGGTTTGTAAGCATTGCAATTATAAACAAGTTTGTTGTCTTAACAATTCCAGCATCAATGAAAAAATGTTGGTTGGGGATGCAAACAAAACAAGATCTGTATATAATATAATCTGACGATTAAAACAAGAAATGAATCATGATGCGACCAAAGAAGACTTTCAATTTTGAATTGAAAGGCTCTATTTCATAAAATCAAGGTTGTTACATGAGAAGAAATAAAATGAAAAATGGAGGCAAGCTTTTTTTTTTTTCAGAAAATCTATTTAAAAGTATAGCTTGAGGTAACAAATCAAAAGTTTCTACAAGTCAGAGGAAGACGTCTGCAAAAAGAGGACGAACCAAATCTCAGTTTCAAAGCTCGAATTCTTCATCTCGCAGAGCCATCTCAGCTGCCTCCTCTTCCTCATCATCAAGCGCAAAGTACTCATTCTTTTCAGCCGGCCTGAACATGTAAAACATCACTGCGTAAAAGGCCAAACTTGCAATCTCCTCAGCAGCACTGGCCACCCACTGATATTTATAGGCCGCTATAGTCCTCAATGCAAACACAACAATCCTGGTAAAATACAAGTAGCCGATCACTACAATATAGAACTGTCTGAAAAGGGTCAACTTGGCCAAATTCCTGGCAGCCTTGCCATCAGTCTTCGATGTCTCCCTCAGTGACCTAATGGACCATACAATGGGGAAAATAATAGCACAACAACAGATAATATCCACCAGCAAAAACACCTGGTTCCAAGTAACCCAATCCTTAATGAAAGGGCCCGTCTCACCAATCACTATAGAAGCTACATTTGCTAAGACCTGAAGTGGGATCACAATCATCAACACCTTCTTCTCCCTCTCTTGCAAAAATGGCTTCAGAAACGACCATCCAGTGCCGATCAAAACAATAACAGTGAAGAGAAGCACAACACGGATAAACTGAAAAATGTAAAACAATACATCCCAGCCGTGAGGGGTTCCTGTAACCTTCACGTAATGCTTGTCCTCGGCTGCGCAGAGCA
Source organism: Marsdenia floribunda (assembly GCA_035583425.1). NCBI lineage: Eukaryota > Viridiplantae > Streptophyta > Magnoliopsida > Gentianales > Apocynaceae > Marsdenia > Marsdenia floribunda. The sequence continues at coordinate 13,891,233 of JAXGGT010000094.1, read as the reverse complement.
AGTTCAAAGCTTTCATCACCACCAAAAGACTCATCAACAAGTGGATCTGGTGAACAGATGTTTTATTCTTTAAACAAAAGTAAATCCAGAATCCCAAAAAGGCGAAATAAGCCAGGGAAAACAGAAAATAAAGAGTCGGCAGCTGGGTCAGACCAGCAGAGAGGTAATCTTTAACACGGCCAAGGTTATCCAGATTATAGAGCTCAGTGCGGACATTCATAGTAACTTTGGATTCGGGTGCACAATTGGCGAAGAAAAGAGAATATTCATTCGGGGAAGTGACTGGGTAAGAGTGATTAAAAGAGGAAGATGGCGGCGGAGAGAGGTCACGGAAGCTGAATAAGAAGGATATGTATTTGGAATCGAGTACGCAGAAAGACGGGTTCTGTTGAAGTTCTAACAGAACTTGGATTAGGGATTCTTCCGAGAGGAGGAAGAAACCGAGTCGAGAAGAGTCGGGATCGGAGAGAGAGGAAACAACTGATACGGAGGAGACGGAGATTGTAGCATGACCGGTGTGCGTAAACCCAAATCGCTCAAAGAGAATCATAGGCCTGGAGTCGGATGTGATCTTTAGTGTTTTGATCTCAGCGATGGCTGAAGGGATGACGGCGAGGAAGATCGGAAGGAGGAGGACGAAGAAAATGGGTAATTTATCCATTGTGGGGTGGTCACACGGCGGAGCGAGGGGCTAAAAATGTGGAGGGTGAAGATGGTGGTGGTGGAACGGAATTAAATCATAACAGAGAGGAAGGAGAGGGGAATGGGAAATAGGAACCGTAAAGTGCCGACGTAGAGTGGATCTAACGCTGCTGGTAACATTGTTTTTCTTTAGCATTCCCAAATTGACTTTGTCCTCGGCAATGTAGGTCCCACTCTTATATGTTTCATTTACTTTTCTTTTTCTTATTATTTTATTGTTTGGGGAATTCGCCGTCCAGCCCTTGTCGTTTTTGTTTTCATCGAACTGGTCCCTAATTTTGTTTATTTATTTATTTTAGGAAAATTAGATATTTTAGTCCTCTTATATTATTTTCGTTTAGAAGAATTAGTCTCTATATTTTTATTTAACTTTTTAATCTCCAAATTAAAATTAATTGGATAAATAAGTCATTCTAGACATATTTTTACCTATTTTTGATGCTAAAATTCATGTAATTTATAAGTGTGTTATTAAATAAAAGTATTTTTACCATTTAAAAAATATATACATGCAAATTATGTGACTTTTAGCATTAAAAATAGGTAAAAATATGGTCAAAATGACTTATTTATCCAAACAATTTTAATTTGAAAACTATAAAAAGTTAAATAAAAAAAAATAAGGATTAATTTTTCCAAATAAAAATAAAATAGAGACTAAAATGTCCAATTTTCCTTTATTTTATTTTATCCATTAATAAATTTTCTGTAGTCCTTTTGATCATACAGCACTTTTCCACAAAATCAGTGACCTGATAATTTCTTTTTATTTTTTTTTTTTTGTTTTTTTTTTTTTTTTATGATAAGTGTTTTTTTTTTTAATAATAATAAAATTTTCAATTAATATTTTAAAGGAAAAAATATTTATATTTTTCATAAATAACAAAAATTATAAATTTAGACACAATTTTTTCTATGGTTTGTCTTTGTCCATGTAGCTTTTAAGTAATTTCCTAGTAAGTCCAAAAGAAATAACTCAAAATAATTCAATTAATTATAAATCACTAATTCTAGGTAAAAAGTCTAAAATAAAAAGAATCAAGTGGGACAATTTTTAAAGTTGTTGGTATTTTTATTTTTGCAAATTTAAATTCATTTTATTTGTGTATATAAATTATATTTTTTTAAAGTACGAAATTTATTATATATGTAGATAGTGATAATTTATAAAGTAATTTAAATTAATTGAGTGGTAGATAAAATTCCACTTAATTATTATTATAAATTACTTTTTATTTATTACGACGAATTGTAGGCTGACACGTGGCAGTGTTACAAAGGCTGACCAATCAG
>JAXGGT010000094.1:13872709-13889138 GCA_035583425.1 Marsdenia floribunda | reverse complement strand
TTAATGAAATATATTTTACACTGATTTCAATTTGCATTATTATTTTAATTTTTGCAGACGAGAAATCACTGTCCACAATATATTCTAATAATTTCTTTAGAAAAAGTATAAAATTGATCAAAATATTCATTTGGACAATTAGTTTTCAAATAAAGTATTAAAAATATAATTAATAAATTTAAATATTTATATTTAAAATAAAAAAAATCAATTAAATATTTAAGTTTTTTTTATAAATAAGGAATGTTCAAATTAAATAATTATCCGTATCCGTATCCGTATCCGTATCCGTATCCGTATCCTTACTAAGTTAATAAACTATTAATCGTTTTTAATAAAAAAAAAAAAAGAAATTTTAATTGCAAGGGAAAATATTTGAGTGATATTGGAAGCTAGTTGGAAAGAAAATAAATAAATAAATAAATGTTTAATTCGATGCCTTGTGTTGGTGCGGGGCAGTACCTATTTATTGCTTGAGAAAACGGGCGGCTTTTACGAGTCTGCCTCCGTTTGTTATCCAAAAAGGAAAAAAGAATTGTATCAATTCTCCGAAATTCTCATACTCCGAAACCTTACAAGAAATCTTTTGACATTTGTATTCAACACAACACAAAACACAGCACACTAGAAGAGAAAACAAGAAAGAGGGGTACTAGTCTACCCCAAGGAAGAGCAGAAGGAAAAAAAAAAAAAAAAAACACAAAAGAAATTCCCCCTCCACCTACTTTCAGGAGAGAGGGGAAGAGAAAAAGGATATATCTTGAAATATATCATAGGATCTTGCTGTTTTAGATATCTAATTATCTATACAATTTATTGATATATATATATATATAAAGACTACTGAGAGAAATATTGATATTGAGCCTTTTCTTGGAGCTGTGAGATTGCTAAAAATTGATCTCTTGATCAGGTGGTGGAGGCAGAATCATTTTTTTCTGGGATTTTCGTCAACTATTGAATTTGTAAGATCTCTATGAATCTTGTCATTTCTTTAATTTTTGGTTTCATTTTTATTGGTTTCACTTCACATTCGTGTTTATCCAAGTTTCGAGTTTCCTGTTAAAATCGCGTCTTTTAGGGTTTAATTCGAATGCTTTTGAACTTACGGCTTTTATGTTCACGCCACAGCATTCACACTCAGTTACGTTTTGCATGCAGATACCTTCAATTCAAGAAATCAAGAATTTGCGAATTTTGTTCTGGGACAATTCTTTTGGAAACGGAATAATAAAATAAAAAGGTTTTAGGTTCATTTTGTAGAGTATAATCGATTGAATGGGAAAGTCAACAAGGTTCTTTGGAAATCTTTGACCTTATTGTTAAAATCTCTGGAGGGGGAAGGGGTGATTGTTGGTGGTGAATAGGCCAGATGAATACGGTGGTGGGTAAAGTTAGCAACTTTGTCTACACTGTTGCCACCCCTTTCCATCCATTTGGTGGGGCTGTGGATATAATTTCTGTCCAGCAGCAGGATGGAAGTTTCAGGAGCACACCTTGGTACGTTCGTTTTGGTAAGTTTCAGGGTGTTCTTAAAGGAGCAGAAAAAGTTGTACGGATAGAGGTTAATGGTGTTGAAGCCAATTTCCAGATGTATCTTGATAATTCCGGAGAAGCTTATTTTGTGAGGGAAGTTATCTCTGAGAAGGATGAGGCTAATGGGGTCTTGCAGCATGTTAATAGTTTTAATAGCACAAGAGAGGATAATGGCAGTATTGAAATTGATAATGATACTGGTGGGGACGATGCTGTTCTTTCTAGACACGAGAGTTATGATTCAAATACTGGACAGTTTCAGTTGCGAGATGAACATGTTGCTCTGGGAGTGGATAGATTGGAGAGGACAGAATCTGATGTTGAACGTCCATTCTATGATTTTCAGGATGTGGAATCTTCATTTGAAGATGGTTCGGCTGAGTTATCAGAATATGGTTCAAGTAGATATGACAATTTTGACTTGGAGCATGTGGTGGAGTCTCAGAATTTAAGTTCAGAAGTTGTTTTGGTTAGTATAGATGGTCATGTCCTGACAGCACCCATTTTATCAATGGAGAGAAAGAGTGAGGACGTGGAGCTAAACACTCCACAGTTTCATCTGGGCCAAGATGAAGGGAACAACTCCTCTGAAGGTAATACAGGGCCTAACGGTGGTGAATCTGCAATCCCTGCTGATTATTCGAGTGATCAGGACAAATCAGGATACAAAGCCTGTTCTGCTGATCCTTCTAACATGATTAATGAAAATAATGACTTTCAGCGGCAGTTGGAAATATGTGCAGGAGATGGGAAGGATTCCAATCAAGAAGAAGTTGTTCTTGATGCAATACAGGAAAAGGAACTTCAGGTGGATGGTAGTTTGGAGAGTACATCTGCTGTTGAAAAGGTGGATGTTCCTAGAAGCCATTCAGAGCTACAACAGTTAGCCATGCTGGATAAAAGTTCTAGACAATATGACATGGGCTCTCCTGTGGAGATTTTTGAAGTTGCTGAAAATTCAGAGGAAAAATATTGTGAGAGTTCTTTGGCAGGTGATGCTACTGAAGATGCAAAATTTGGATCAATTACCAATGGTACTCTTTCCAATTCTAATAGTCCAAGAAGCTCTTCTTTGGCGGAATTGCAAGAACAAACTGAAACACTAGAAAAAAATGTGTTGGATCAGGATGCTTGTGGTTCTGAAAACAGAACTGAGGATACTGTTGGTGCCAATAAAGAAGTAGATAAATCTGCTGCAGTATTTAGACCACAATTACTTAATTCTGAAGTTGAATTTTCTACAAACGAGACAACACTCATCCAGCAAATACCTGCTTCTGAAGAAACAAGTTCTTCTACTGATGTTGTGGAACCTCAGACAAATTCATTGAACAAAGATGTCGAAAGTACTCCAAGAACAAGTATGCTTGCCTCTTGGCTTTCGTAATGATCAAAGTAGTCAGTTACCATTCAGGTTTTGCATTCATTTTATGATAATTTATCCTTCAAACATGATTTTGGATGCTTGCAGGGTTAGAAATCTCTCTTTGCAAAAATCTGCTTCGTCCTGGCATGGGTTCAAGTGCAGCTGCAGAGGCCTTTGACGCACATTGCATATCTGAGGAGGAATTTAAACTTTCTTCTGCATCAATTGTTAAGAATGAAAACTTAGTTGCCAGAATCCACGGGAACTACTTGCCATGGGATAAAGCTGCTCCCATTATTATTGGAATGGCTGTATATGACATGGAATTGATTGTTGAGCCCAGTGATGTGATTCCTGTGGAGCAGGATGATGCAACTGAAACCAGGATAGACGAGTCAGGAGTTTCTCCAACTCCTACTGGGCGTGGATGGAGACTTTGGCCAATCCCGTTTAGGAGAGTACGAACAATAGAGAATACAACCACTAATTCATCCACTGAAGATATAGTTACTGATTCCGAGCCTGGCTCACAAAAACAACCTATTGAAGCCACCTCACCAACCTCTGAGAAGGAGTCTCCACACAAACAACTTATGAGAACAAATGTTCCCACTAGTGACCAGATTGCTTCTTTGGACCTTAAGGAGGGTCAGAATCTGGTGACATTTATCTCTAATTCAAGGGTCCTAGGGCCTCAGAAGGTATTTGTCTCTCTATTTCTCTCCTGCATGCACTTTTACCTTTTTCTGACTACCATAGTAGCGGAAATATACAGATGCCTTTGGGAACATGTGTGTCCATGGGATGATTTTACTAGATTCCTTTGTACTCATTGTGAGTCCTATTCTTTAAACAGGTTGAAGCTCATATATACTTGTGGAAGTGGAATGCACGAATTGTTATTTCAGATGTTGATGGAACAATCACCAAGTAAGCCTTTAGCATTTGCATTCTGTCTAATGCTATACAATCTTGTTGCATTATTATTTTGCAATTGTCGAAAATAAGTTCTCTTCGTTAACTATATCATCACAATCAACAATAACTGTGAATATAGGACTGCAAAATTTATCATGCATCCCAAATACTTAACTGCCATTCAATCGTGGAATTAGTATGAAATGAGTTTCATTTGAGTGTAACAAACATACCTTAAGTTTTAAATATGCCAACTAGTTACTTTTATTTCCTTTTTAAGTTACTTGGTTGAAAACTTAAAAATACTATTTTTCTTTTTATCTTTGGAATGTAATATATAAATACTGTGATGTTTAATTTATAAGGCTAGAAGAGAGTGATTCTAACTGTGGTTTTGCTTGTTTCATGTGGTACTAATGAGATTACTGATGTTATGAACTTTGGCTGCTTCTTCTTCCACTTCTTATGCTTTCTTTGGTATGTGGAGTTGGGAGGGAGTCAATGATAGTTGAGGAAGGATTAATTATGATAAACTGAAACTACAACCTTCATTAGTAGGAAACCACAAAAGTGAAAAGGAGTTTAGTAAACTTGAATCGGGCTTCCATAAAAGCTACCGTTAATGCAAAGATATGACTTTTAGAGGCATTCCTTGCCTGTTTCGGTGAAATTATGACCATAATTTCTGAGCAGGACATGCTACTGATTGTCGTCATATGAAACTGCAACTAATTTGAGTATACTTGTATGTTAGGTCGGATGTTCTTGGTCAATTCATGCCTTTGGTTGGCAAGGACTGGACTCATTCTGGAATAGCTCGCCTTTTCTCAGCAATTAAGGTATTTCTTCTTGGTTTCATCTGGGAACCCTTAGACCACATTGGCCTGAAGTGTTTTTATCTTTTTCCTGTTTCTCTATGTCAATAGTGTATCCTGCAGTTCCACTCTTTTGACAAGGTCTGTGTCGATTGTTAAGGTTAATTTCTCCATACTTAGTGTCTTTAGAGGCCAGTTTATGGAACTCTTTAGGTAGTTGGTTGTAAAGTCTTTCCTTTTTCTTCTTGTTACTGTTGTCATCTGGTGGGTGAAAAGCTACTAAGTTTCTGATTGCATGGAAGTGATTGCTATGAGGGCACATAATTTCCTGCAAGTGCAATGTGCTGGTGGTGTATTAGGCTTTTATGGTTGATCCATCTTTATACCTTTGATGATTTCATGTGGCATGTTAATTGTTGATTTTTTATACCTGCACTTCTGTGTCTGCCTGGTCCAAGGCAGGTTAGAACCAGAAACATCCATTTTCCCCTTGTTTTTGAAAAATGTGACCTGTGGAAGTTTCCATGAGTTGGTGGACAGTACTAATTCTTAAGTACATTAAGTAGTCCTCAGTCCTTGTACTTTTATTTTTAGTTTGAGTGAAGTTAAATTGGGCTTAAAGTTAGTGCCCAGAGTTGTACAGCCTTGCCGATGTGACCTTTTTCTATATCTCTTTATACCTCAAGTATGTGCGTGAAGGATTTCTTGGCTATTTTCACATGGCATAATTATTGATGTTTTGTTTCGTTTGCCTATCATATGTGACATCTTCATTGAGAATGCAGTGTAAAGGTCTTGGGTCTATTTATTGCCTTTGTCTTGTTTTTCCTTGCACTTTTTGGTGCTACTGGGGTTTCTTGGGTTATAATATATCGTGGTATATCTTCTTTATACTAAATGTTGAGCACCTTTTTAATACAGGAGAATGGGTATCAGCTACTCTTTCTGAGTGCACGTGCAATTGTTCAAGCATACTTGACAAAGAGCTTTTTGTTCAATCTAAAGCAGGTGATAATACTTCCTGGTTATGATCTTCTCAACTGTCTGACATATAAGTATATAGAACATGATTATGGAATTGGAGACAGCAAACTCTTCTGAAAAAGTTTAATCCCGTTTATTTAGTGTTGTCAAGTGCGTCTAAAGCATCAGCAGTTATGTGCACGATACTGAAGGAATGTATTTTATTAGTTGGCTTTATGCTTCTGTGATTTTGTTAGGATATCCTGGTGTTATGGGTGGGTGAGTAGCTTCTGCTATCAATTATCTGGAACTTAAAAACCCATTAGGTGAACATTGTTTGAATGCTTGCAGGATGGGAACACTCTACCCAATGGACCTGTTGTCATTTCACCTGATGGTTTATTTCCTTCACTATACAGAGAAGGTAGTACCTATTTTTGAGAAGGATATTAAACATATGAGCGTTTGATCTATTATAGAATGTGTTTCCTTGAATATGTTGATCCTCTTTGTTTCTATCATCAGGTGATGCCAAGGCTCTCTTTTTCATTAAGTTTGTTACTAGGTTTATATTAATTCTATTTTCCCTCTGGAATCATAAGAGCTTTTCTATGGAAATAGAGACCAGTGTTGTGGTTATTATTATTATTATTTTTTACTTGTTATGCATGTGCACCATGTCTTTGAGGTTCTACAACTGCATGCTTAGTTTCTTGTTTTGTTTAAATATTTTGAGAATCAAAAAGTGGAAATCTAGCACTTCGGACATTGAATATAAGGAAATTTTGCTTGGTCATGTTCTAGTCTAGAGCCCGTCCCATGCCCCCACTAAGTAATCCGTCTTCATTCTTCATTTTTCGTGACGGTATAATTTGTGTATGGCAGTGATAAGAAGAGCTCCTCATGAATTCAAGATTGCCTGTTTAGAGGTAAGTCCTATAATAGAACTCCATTGGTAATTAAGTTTATGGCTCATTTCTTTTGGTTTTTCTCCCATTTTGAATCTTGCAAGCATTCTTCTGTGTAGGATATCAAATCACTTTTCCCTCCAGATTACAACCCTTTCTATGCCGGGTTTGGGAACAGAGACACCGACGAGCTGAGTTACAGAAAAATTGGCATTCCGAAGGGAAAAATATTCATTATCAACCCCAAGGTTTTCATTCTTCGTTATGCTTGTCAGGAAAATTTCAATCGTGAAAACACTTGAAACTATTTCTCTCTAACAAGAAATTTCAATCTGCCAGGGTGAGGTAGCCATTAATCATCGCATTGATGTAAAGTCTTATACTTCGCTTCACACACTGGTGCATGATATGTTTCCACCAACATCGCTGGTTGAACAGGTAAAAAAGAAATGGAAGAAAATGACGATGTTGATGAACAAGCATTGATTACATTTCCTAATCTCAGAATATCCTTGATAGAGCTATATATAACCTGGTCTCTTTTTGGTCTTGTACACAGGAAGATTATAACTCGTGGAACTATTGGAAAATGCCTTTGCCAGATATTGATGACTTGTAGAAAGAAAGCTCTTCTCTGATACTGACAGATTAATATTCCTTTTGTGGTTCACCAGACACAATCCATTGCTGCGCTCCGAAGCTCTTGCCCAATAATCGCTGATTTTCATGAAACACACAACACGTTGCTGGACCTGATCGTAACATTTTTGTTGCTGTTGTAATATAAAGAGCTCAGTTGTGTAAAATCATGAACAGGCGATATATTGTATCCAGCCATTTTTTCTTCTTTACAACACAATAAGAAACTTAATGTTTCCTCCTTCTCCGATCCTCGTGTTCATCGTTTAGGATTAGGCAAATGAGTTTCTTCTCTGGTTCAGGATTTTGCGATCGTACTTAAAATGTGAACCATTTAATCGGATTCTCAACTCCTGATCTATAGGTTAATAATGAAGTATCTGCATTTCACTATATACAATTACCTGTTAAACCAACAAGGCTTTGGTTGTCACGATCGAAGCTCTTAACCACACCCCCACCCCCAATGAGAAGTAAGGGTCAGACACTAACAGTCAATTATTTGGCAGGTAGGAACTTGCTGTGCAATTCAATGAGTATTTAACATGACAGAATAAGCAAAAGCATTGTGCAGACCAATTCAACATATGGTGGGAAAATGTTTATTCAGTCGCAGTCTCGCAGAGGGCCTTTATTATTATTATTATTATTTCCCCCCCCCCCCCCCCCAAGACGAGTAGGACTGTTCATAATTTCTGAAAATTAAGACCGAATTTTGATATATATATATATATATTTTAATTCGTGGATGACCCAGTCCTCGTCGCTTTATGCTGCAACGGCGAAGGACATGTGAAGGAAAAAACAATGAGCTGCCTGTCTCTGGCAAGGCGCGAAATGGCAGGGGCAACACTCGCGCTCGATGGCTTCGCTTCCGATAACTCGGAAAAACGCTCTGACCCTTTCCTCTTCCACCTACTGACTTGGAATTTGATGTACTTCTCATTTTCTCCTCAAATTTTCTTTTCATCTTTTCAATTTCAATCTCCCGCACACAACTTCGTAGGTTATCTTTACTAATATATATAGGTTTACGGCCGATGTCGTGGTTGAGGTCCGCGGTGAATAGAGCCGTTGAAGCCGGCGGAAGCAATAATCTAACTCGCACCGTTCGAAGTTATGCTGATTCCGTCGTCTTCCAAGCTGGACAAGCCGTTGTCGGAGGCGCCAAGTTATTGCAGGATCGCATTGTATAACATTCACCTTCTCTCTCTCCCTGTATATATATATATATATATATTTTTATATGATTATATATTGGATACATCAAATCTTTCACTCTTTATATACACTCGGACAAAGAATATATCATGTATATAATATGCCCTTATATTAATTATTCATATTGCATGGTGTTATGACTGACCAACTCGCATGGCAAAAAAATGAAGAAAGTTGGACTTGGTAATGTGACTGCTCAATTGATCATTTGGAAAGACTAAATAGAATGAACACATTATTTTGTAATGACTTTTCTAAAATTTCAGAGAAACAGGTTGAAGATAATCTCAAAAAGTAATATTAATAATGATGGATGGGTTATGTTTTTTGATTGATGCTTTGACCGGCTTTACTTATATAGTAACCTTATATGCTGTGTTCTAAGAGAAAAAGAGTTAAAACGAGTACTCTCATTTCTCTCCTGCTGATTTAAGAATACTCGTGGAAGATGCTTGAATACTATGAATATCTATGGTACTTAGGGAGCTCGAAACTTCCAAAGCTTCAAACATGCTCTAAAAAGATTGGAGGAAGTTTCTGTTTCCTGCAGAGGAGTAGAAAGAGTTCAAATGCTGAGAAGGTGGTTAGTTGCCCTAAAAGAAATTGAGAAATTCTATGGATCTGCTGTTGCTCAAGTGGGAACAGAGAAGAATGCTGGACTTAATGCATCTGTCAGATCAAAGGATTCTCCTAAAAGGCCTGTCATGGTGAGTAATTATCAATTGATAGATGCTTATAGATTGCTACCCTTCAAAGTTCCCTTGTTATCTGCAAAAGATTTAGTGAATGAGTCAATTTTTGGTAAATATTCAGTTGGTTTACTAGCTCAAAACAATTTTCACATGTTTGTTGGTGCCGTCCTGTCATTAATTTTCTTGGTCAAAATTCTGTTCTTTCTATGAAGTGGCAGAATGATATGCTGCTCGTCTATTATTCTGTGTTTCCTTCAGTTGCTTCATGTACATTAACTGTTCGGGAATTTGTGTTACTACTTTGGGGCAAAAACAGGATAACAAGTCATGAGAAGTTTTGCTGTCATATTGGCATAAAGGGTTAGCTGTTTGACTGCTATTAGTATACAATCATGGTATGTTTTTAAGTCTTAGAAGATCTTTCTTTCCTAATTCTTTTGGATCTAGATCAGTTCTTTCCCATTTCAAACCTTTAATGTTGTTCCAAAATGAAAATCCATGCCTCTCTTCTCATGTAATGAACTGAAAATACTTATTAACCAAGTGCTAATAAACTATATTTCTGGATTGTGCAACATTGGTCTCAGAAGCATGTTTTTCCTTCAAAAGCGATAGGTGGCACCTTGATTCACCATGTTTTTCCTTGCTTTCACTAGAATTGTGCCTTAACAAGGATAACAAATGTTCCCAGTTCTTTCCAAATGAAAAGGGCTCTTTTTGAAGCATGTTTTGCTGTAAAAGATTAATTTGCATTCATGTCTCCTTCTGATGCAGCAGCTCTTTAATATATGAAAGTTTAACTTGAAGGTACTGTAAAAGCCATAGGTGGCACCTTGATTCACCATGTTTTTCCTTGCTTTCACTAGAATTGTGCCTTAACAAGGATAGCAAATGTTCCTGGTTCTTTCCAAATGAAAAGGACTCTTTTTGAAGCATGTGTTGCTGTAAAAGGTTCATTTGCATTCATGTCTTCTTTTGATGCAGCAGCTCTTTAATATATGCAAATTTAACTTGAAGGTACTGTATTATGATAATGATCTGAGTACAGAACCAATGACTTTTCGTGATGTATTTCTAAGCAGTCAAGCTCTTGAAGGTGTGACATTATCAATGGTAAGCTGAAGTAAAATTCCCTTAGTTTTGCAGTGATATACAGTATATCATGTACTGTTTTACTTAGCTTGCCTTACTGATATCCCTCTTTGGGATGGCTTGAGCCAAGTATTAACCTGTTGAGTTAATTAATTATATGAGCTAAAATTAGAGTTACCAAGGGTATATTTTTCACCTGATGTTTGTCCTGGTGGTTATTTCTTAATCAACTCTGTGAATTCACTTATATGTTTCCTGCTCAGCAGAGTTTCTATATTCTGTTATTTCTTTTTAATAGAGTTGGGGCTTCATTCTCAGTTATAATTTCATCCATCATCTAGTTAGTTGGTAACATGTGTATTTAGAGGTTATTTCTTATATGGTTGAAAGTTTCCATTTAATTGAATTATTTCTTTATTTAATTGCATCATTGTTCGCTTACTTATTTGTCCTGATTTGAGCTTCTTTCCCTTTGTTTAGTTTTTGCCATGGAGAATGTCAGTGTTGTGAAGGTGTAAAAAGGTGTGTGCCTAAGGCACAAGTTGCACGGACACAAAGCTTAGCACCTCAAGGCACATGGAGATGCCTTTTTGTGCCTTGTGTCTTTAACGACACTGATGTTCTGAGTTGATAAATACATGGCAATCACTGTTACTTTTGTTATCTGATCTTTTAATTAATTGTGCTCTGAACCATAAACTAGGTAATTACTTTCTACAACTGTGTGAGGAATGAACTGAGATATGTCTTTGTTGATAAGTGCATGAGGCGTTTGCTTTGTGGTTAATAAGATGATAGGGAGGGGATGATGTCTTTCTAGTTTGTATTCCGTTATCCCTGAAGCTTGGAATTCAAAAAGAAAAAGAATATTGGAAGGAATCAATCAGAGGGCAATGCTTTCCTGAACTACTATTTTTGCTTTCCTATGCTTTATGTTCCATTCTTTCTGGACTTATTTTTGCTGCAAAGAAAATTTTCAACTATTTTATTCAAACCAGTATCTTCTACTGCTGCAATTGTTTATTTTACCATTTGATCTCTTTCTAGGATTAGGTTTTAGGTTGCATTCATAATGTGGATTTTTTGTACATGGAATTTTTTTCCCTGCATATTTGCTTTTGCTTTTTCCACTTGTTATTAGAGAAGGACATGCTTTTGGGATAATCAACTTTTTTGTCTTTCTTTGCTTATTGTATATTCTAAATCTTGTTATTTATTGAGAATGCCTTTAGTTTCTTTCTTTCTTGTTCCTTTTATGTTTAATTGTCTTTTTTGCTTTCTGTTTGACAGTCTGTAATGCCCATTTTCTTTTTCTTTCCCTCTCAGATTCTTGAAGCACCTGGGGAAGAAGAAATAACATTACTTCTTGAAATATTCGGGTGATTACCTTTCGCCAATTTGCTCGGTGCTATATTTGATGTTCTGTTTGTTTATTTGTTTTTCCAGGTCTGTTCTTGTCCCTCATAGTACAGAAGAACTTCTCATCCTTCATAAGCTGAAAACGGTTTTAAGGATTTATCAACTTATTTTTGTTCTCCAGAACTTAGCTTAAGGAAAGTGAGATTTTTCTTTTGAAAAAGTAGCCAGGAAGGTCAAAACATGATTTTGAATATTTAAACTTAGAACATGAAATGCTACGTGAAAAGTAATATAACTTTTCCAGCAATTTCTTATAATAGGAACTTTGAAGAAGCTAAAGAAAATGAAAACAAACCTAGGGTGAAGTAACTCATTTTTTCTGTAATAACATATAGTGATGAATCTTAATTTCATGTAATCAAGTATAATTCAAATTGAACATCTGCAGTTCTTATTTTCATGTAATTAGGTATATTTCCATCTAAAAACTTCCATAATTAGCCTCCTTACTCTAATGGATATAAATTCTACTAATATATTGGTCCACTGCTAAACCGCATCCCTTAATTATTATTATGGATAAGTTGGTAATTTGCTTCAAGTCAAATGCTTCTAAACCTTTGGGTCAATTCACATATGAGCATTCAACTTGGCATGGTGGACTTAATCCTAAACATTTTAAACTACATTAGAAGTACTTCTGTAAAAGATTTGAAAATTTTTATTGTTCAGCCCAAGAAAAGCTGACAACATCTTTTACCCTGTTTTTGAGTAGTTAAAGACAATACAAATTGAGACTAAGGGTCCTTTTGTACAAGCATTTTTTTGGAAAAAAAATTATTTCTCTAAACTTTGACCAGTCTTTTTACTTATTTAAAACTTAAAATTTCAAGTATATTAATTGAAGTTTTAATATATAACTATAGAAATTCAAAATTCAAAATGTTCAAATTTTTCAAAAATATATCTGATTTTGTCTCCTGCCAAAATTTAACATAATATATATATATATTTAAGAAAAAAGGTTGTCCAAATGGACCTTGAGGATCTCTTGGTACTTTATTTGTTGTACTTTATAATTTATTCTAAGCCAGAAGCAGAGAGTTTTGCTTGCGTAATTGGTCTTTTGAATCGGTGAACTATTTGTAAAGGTTCTTTCTTTTCCACTGCAGTGAAAATTCATGGCAATGGATTAAACTCCTCTGTTTCCACCTTTCTTGTATTTTTTATTTTACTTAGGATCTGTCTTACTGGTGGGAGGGAAGTTCATGTTGCAACTATGAAAAGTATCCAGAGCTTGGCAAAAGTGTTCTTGAGCTATGAAGAAGAAGTGCTAGTAAGGAAATGATGCATAGTTTCTGAAAATAGAAAATGGAAATAATAACATCATGGAAAATGTATTAAATACCTAACAAATTCCTTTGTCGTTATGTTTGTTTATTCAAGGCAAAGAGAGAAGAACTACTTCAATGTGCACAAGATGCAATCACAGGGTTGAAAGTAAATGCTGAGATGTTAAGGTTGTTTAGATTTTCCTTGTATGGTCATTGTTTAAACTTGTCCCTTATGCCTGTTGTATCTGCATTTGAAAGGAAATTTTTCAATGTTTTCATAACATAAACTTTCCATACATGGACACCTTAAGGCCGGAAATAATCTCCTTTCCAAGTTGTATATGCGAAGAACTTAGTACGTTTTTGTTCTTCTTCAGCTTTTTAAGATAACATGTTCTTGTGCAGCAGTGTTATCCTCTTTCTTGTATTACTGCTCATTGATTTTCTGCAACTATCTATCTATTGTAGTGTTTCATAGACATTTTAGGTACAAAGGCATCAATTTTTTGGAATCAGATTCAGGTGTATTCATGGTATTTCTCGTCTGTCAAACTCCTACCATTTCTTTGGATTTATATCAAGATTTCTAACTTTTTGGAAAAGACTTTTAGAAAAAAGGAACATGGAGTTAAGAAAAATTCAGTATTCCTGCACGTCAAATACCTTTTGTGGGTTTATTGCTCACCTGCAGGAAGTACACATTTCATGTGGTAAATATGTCTGATTTGTTTGCCTTCAATTGATGTACCTTCACTAAAGATATGAAATGTTGATTTTTTTTTTTTTTTTTTTCTGAATTTCAAATTTTGGACTATGATCTCTTGTTGCCTCTTTTTTGTAAACTGCTTCTTCAGTCTGTGACCTTGCATTTTGGCACACTCCATTGTTTGGATTTATGTAGCATAATTTAGTAGTTAAAAGTTAAAACATCCATACATAAAAATACTGGCTTCTTGGTGGCATTCTTTTTGGTTTTATTTAGTTCATGATTGTAATTGGATCTTTTACCCTTTTGATCTGCTCTCAGAATAGACTCTGAAGTCTCGAACATTCGACAGAGATTGGATGAGATGACCTCCCAGCAAACATTGATAGCAGGGGATGGAAATATTTCTGGGGATGAAAATAGTTCTGCAATAGAGGTTAGGTAGATTTTATACTTGTTTTCTTGGATTTATTTCCAATTGCATACATGTATGTAGATGCAGGAATAACTCAGGAGTGCTCACTTTCAATTCTTGCCTCTAAGATTGCTAGGCAGATGGTGTTAAAACTAATCTTTTGATTTGTAGTCTTAATTAGTGGAATGTCAAGTTACCATCTATTGTATTCATACTTCTTGGTGTGCATTATTACACTTTTTCTTTACTCTTCTGTAGCATACAGCTTATAGTTTTCTCTTGACCTTTGGATGGAGCCATATCGCTTTTTATTCCTGCAGGGTCTGAAATTAGCGTTTGAAGAGATACAACTTTGTTCCAGACTGGAGGCACTTCTACTACAGAAAAAGATCTTAAACAGTGGTGACTCTTCAGAAAGTCACGCTAAGAAGGTACATTGATCTAATTCACAATATTGTCTTTCTCTCTGTGAAAGAAAGAATCTCTAGGGTTAAAAATACATTCTTCCTTCAGGGGTGTCATATACTTCAAATGAACCAGACCTATACAGATACATTGTTACCCTAAGAGTTCTACTACAAGAAACTTTAATTTTCTTTAAATTACCGTTGGCGCTTGGTCCACATGGTGCATTTTCCATAAAGAATTACATTCTCTTTGCTCAAGTGCTTCAGCTTTGGAACATTTAGCTACCTTTCTACTCTTCCCCCCTCAAACTTCATTTTTGTGCAATTGTCATCATTGAACCTTTGCCTTAGCTCTTTCAGGATAGCAACCCTTTTTAAAAAACGCCAAAACTATTTAACAAGGATATTGTGTTTTGGGTTACACATTTTTACAGCCCCAACATGTAGTTGTATGATATTTATTCCTTTTTTTCTTTTTCAACATGATCTTTGACTAATACATATTTTTTTTTCTCTGACAGTGATCTATTTACCACTTCAACCATAATGTAGGGATGGGATTTTATTAACAGATCTCTGAAAATACTGCACTTCTTAAATTACCTGTTGTTTAATTTTTATTTTGTTCCTTAAGTGGTCACTGGATTTTTCTCATAAGTGATGAATAAATAAAAGTTTTCTTGAAATAGTAAACCAGTGTTCCTTGGATTATTGAAGTTAGTCTGTCTATGATTTATGAAGGCAATAGATATGGATGTAAAAAGTACAAAGTTTCTTTTAATTTTTTTTTTTTTTAAACTAAAGTTCTAAAGGGAGATTTTCATTGTTTGAAACGTACAGAATAAAATACTTAAAGCATATGCATGCTTCTGAAATAATACATAGAATTGTAGATGTATGGTAATGTGCAACTTTTATCAGTCAATTTGTTAGCACTCTGTGATTGGTTCTGAGATATTTGAGATTGAGTTACCTTTCTTCTCTACTCAAGCAAAGGCAAGCATCGTGCTCCTTGGGCTGTTATTGGCAGTTTTTTTACCTCTCTCTCTCAGATATATGGATTACTATGTAACTTCCAACCTTTTCATTGGTCAATATGCAGGTTGACAAGCTAAAGGTGTTATCAGAATCTCTGGTCAACTCTGTATCAAAAGCTGAAAAACGAATTTCAGATAATAGGTTAAATATAAAGTCCTTTTCAACTATGCAAGGATGTTTACTGCATGAATATATGTGTGGAAAAAATGTCAAAAATATGGGTATTAAGAAAAGTAGTTTATTAGCTAACTACTTTGGTTTTTCCAAATTTAACCTTGAAGACCCAACCCATATTTTCTCTCTTTATTAATTATACTCGAAAGCCCTTTATTCTCCCAAATTTTGAATTTAAGCTTATTTAGAAAAATGAGTTCTATTAATTAGGATAGATTAGGAAAAGCGGTATTAGTTCACCTTGGTTCCTTACTGGGCAGGGGATAAATGGAATGAGACTCGTCATGTATGCATTAAATCTGTTTAACACATGCTGCTTGAATTTTTTCTGTGGGCTATATAGACCTAAGTAACACAACAATGATGATTTATGATTGATCTATTCCCTTCTTCCTTGAATCAGTTTTTCATATTGGTGAAGTATGTAGAGTATGATGTTATTGGTGTAGTTTCAAGTATTTGTTGTTGAATGGAAAGAACGGACAGATGGATCTTGCACTTTATGTTCTCTATAGTGAAGTATCATCTCTTAAGGAAGCAAGACATAATGGCACCATAGCAGATCCTCTAACAATGTTTTCCTGCATAATATTTCGGAAAAAAAGAAAAGAGAAGTATAGGGTATGAGAAGGATAACTTAGCACGATGCTTCTTTTTGACAGACACTTGATGCTTGATATTACATTTATCTTGCTGATATCAGCTTAAAAAAGTAACTTTTCTTGATAGTTTCTCACTTGACCAATTCTATTGGTTGGATTGGATACACAATTGAGTGAGAAGCTATATAATTTTAAGTAATTTGCTAATGGAAAATATGTTGACACTTGGCTGGAAAAGATGATA
>JAXGGT010000094.1:13839671-13853648 GCA_035583425.1 Marsdenia floribunda | reverse complement strand
TTCTAGCTAGCTTTCGATTCACTTAGCTACTAGACGGTTAGGCTGACTTGATTACGAGCGAAGGTGATCAAGTGCCGTACGGTTCGTTGGAAGAAAAGGCCAAGTCCGTGACAACTTGTTGTGGGGGCTTCACTAAAATGCACCCCCATACCAACTAATGGCCACCGATGGAACGATCATTATCGCATAAAAAGATCACGAATATGCAACAACAGAGACAAAGGCACCACATAATGAATTTAGTCATTTAATATCGAGCATCCATCCAATTCCCAAGCTATGTTTTCAATTTTGATTGAATCATGAAAAGAAGCAATGTATTTCTTGTACAAGTATTCATTCAGTTCTATTGATCTAAAAATGGCACATATCTGTGTAGCAGTATTCTCTCTCTCTCTCTCCAACAGCCATCATCAAAGTGTTGTTCTGTTGAAAATTGTACATCAAGAAGGTAATGATCTTATCTGTAGATCAGAGGGTTAAAAATATAAGAGCATTCACATGATCTATATAGGGCAAAAGGGAAACTAGGAAGCACAATGAAGGATCATTTAGCTCCAAGTGGAAATGGTGTCAGATTGAGGTTCCAAACACAATTTTTTTTTTTTTTTTTTTTCTGTCTCAGACCAACCCAGCTTTTCTTCTTCATCCAATTGAAATCCCCATAAAAGAAAAGAAAAGAAATCTCATGTGGGGCATCAAAGAGGATGGGACATAGTCAAATTGAAGCATCCATCATCAGATTGCATATATTTGATTAATCTCAGCTTCCGAGTAATCCGAGTGGGCATTCTTTGAGGACTTCTCCCTCTTTCTCACCTTCCTTATCCTTCTTGATTTCAACACATAGTAAGTCATGGAACCTAAAACCCCTGCCATAATAACTCCTCCAGTGACATTTACAAAAAGAGCAGCCCACTTGTAATGCTTTCCAACAACTATGTAAGAAGAAGAAAGAAAAGCCACCGTGGTGAAAATGGAGGCCAACCACATTAACTTGTTTATCACTTCAACTACCTTTCTTTCAGATTTTATCTCTCCCCTGACCACTGTTATTTGTACCACAACTACAGCCAAGGATGTAAAAAGTGCAAGCGCGTTAGAGAGGAAGAACACCCGAAAGGCAGGCTGCCCCGACATCACGGCCTTTCCCTCATTATCGTCACCTCCAGGAACTGTGAAGATTGCAGCAAAGGCAACAGTTGCAAACAGCACGGCCACCACGGTGACTGAATTAGTGGCATTGTTAATTCCTTCTCTGTGGAGCTTCCTGAGCTCTTTGGCAATGCCATTCATATTCCTATTAGTTTTCCTAGCTTGTTCAAGTTGGGTGTGAACATCTTTCTTTATTTCTCTGACAGTATTCCTGAGCTCATCCGGTGGCTGGTTTAGATCATTAGCTCTCACACCACCAAAACGAATTAAGCAATCTTTTATATCAGCAATCTCCTCCGAAAGAGGAAGTCCCTCAGCTATGTCAAGAGCTGTCTTCTGGTCTCTCGTGAAGGCATTGACATTTGTATCCCGGAGCATCAACAGTGTATTCACTATCTGCAACAGGTTAAATTCCATTATTACATAGTTAATGCCACCAGTTACCATGCAATGTTTTTACGTGATTAAACCCTTTGGGAACCTTCGGTTTTCTTTCTTCTTATATTTAAGCTTTGAAACAGCATGAGATTGAAATCTGACAATCAAGTAGCAATTTATGAAAATCACTAAATTATAATTGCAAAGCAGGCCAAGGTTGTTGGATGTTAACTCCACCACGGAGGTGTACTCCAGGATACTCTTGTGAGGGACATTTTAGAATACTTGTTTGAAGTGTGTGATAGAACTATCTTAAAATCTAGGGAGGTGATAGCTCTTGCTTGCCAGTTCTTGTTTGGCAGCAGACCGCCAGCATAAAGACAAACTGTTCAAGGACAGATACTGCTGAAATGAGGGTCACTATTCAACAAGCTACTGGACACTATAGATCTTCCCTTCCCATTGCCAAGGACCCATGCCATTCACATGCATCACCCACTTCAAAAATACAAATTCTATCAGAAAGGTTGCAACTGAAATTTTCAAAGCTTACAAGTCTCAAACAATTATGCCCCAAAAAGAAATTATGTAGGGTGTGATTGATCTCACTAAGAAATATTAACATCTAACCATGAAAGTGGATAGAATTCAAACTAATGTATTCAAATAAACAAGGATGCAGAAGGTCGGGCAATGATATTTTTTTACCTCTGCTCTTTTTTTTCTTGTGGCAATATGTAGCGCAGTATTGCCAAATTTATCTGGTAGCATGACAATTGCTGGATCTGCCTGTAGAAGGCACTTCACAACTGGACAACTTAATCCTTTAACAGCCATGTGAAGTGCAGTCTGCCCTTTCTTATCAGTTCTTCTTGCCAATTGTGGATCCTTTTGGAGCAATGCTTTTACAATTTCCACGTGCCCCTGACGAGCAGCAAAATGTAATGCATTCTTCCCGTTGGATTTTGACATCTCTAGTGAGCTAGAATCTTTTAAAAGCAATTGATTAACAATAGCAACATGACCTCGTGTAGCTGCAGATATAAGAGGAGTTGCATTTGATTGCGCAACTGTTTTGCAGAGCTCTGGATCATGCTGTAAAAGTATCTCAACAATATCTGCAACAAAATTATGATCAAACACCTCCATACTCGTTTTTCAACTTAGGAAAATATAAGCCCATCCAAAAGAAAAGTAGTTGAGCTGTTTCCATTTTTCTTTTTCTTTTTTCATTTCACCTTTTCCCCCTCATTCCCCTGATGCTGGAAACTGGATATAGCATGTTGTGAAATAAGATGGGAGTTATGAATGTTATAACTGCACAAGATTACTAAAGCATCATTGCAATGGGTATATGGATGAAAAAAAAAAAATCACCTTTTTTGCATGGTGCAGCCAAAGCAATCACCAGGCAAACTAAAGCAAAATCAACATCCAACCAAATGACACAATTTTCCAAATGCAGCGCAATTGTAACGAATGAGAAAAGGAAGCATTAAATCAGATTAACAACTAATCTATCCCATATCTTTAAGATAAAGGTCCTTCACCTGTGTTTCTCATTCAAAAATCAAAACCAGTGACATTGGCCAACACATAAAATAATGGAACAAGCATATACACCACTCAAAAAAACCCAATGTTCAAAATTTAGTCTTTCTTATTCTAAAACCTCTAATTGATATTATAAAATTAGATTTGGGAGCAGATAAATAAAACGATAGAATAATATTAGCAATCGATCAGAAATAAAGGCTGCGTTTGCTGATTCTTGAAATGACACAAAGGAGATTCTAAACCTTGATGTCCTCCACTAGCGGCAATATGAAAGGGATCAAATCCTGACCGATTTTTTATCCTGATCCCTTCAATGGTTGTGTAATGAAGCAATTCTGTCACAACATCAATATGTCCTCTTTCAGCCGCAATGAACACAGCCGTCTCCCCTAATTCATTAACCTCATTAACCACGGCGGACCTTAACTCCGCTGCCTCAGCATCAAACTCCGCACTACTCAATGTGCTCCACATCTGTTCATCAATTTCCCCTAGTATTTGTCTCAAAGCACCTACGTCGCCGCGCTGTGCAGCCAAATGTAGCTCCGTATCATTGTGCCGTCCGGTCACCTGTTTAACGTACTTCTTTTTACCCAACTGGTCAATTTTTTTACCGGAATTCGAAACCGCTAATGCTTTACCGGAATTTGACACCAGTAAGGCTTTTCCTGAATTTGATGTCCCTAGAGACTTGGCGGAATTCGAGACAGCCAAGGCCTTACCGGAGTTTGATGTCACCAAGGATTTGCCAGGATTAGAAACCACAACCGGTGGAGCCCTAGGAGAAGGAACATGAGATGGCGACGGTGGCTCAACCATACCCTTTTCCAGATCCCGCTCACCTATATAAATTACATAATGCACGTAAGGAAAGGCACGGACCTTGGGTCGTGAAAAAAGGATGAAAAACAACGAAAAGATAAATCATTGACAGTATACCGAAGGCGGTACCGGGAGGCAAGTCGGTGGATGGAGGTCTCATTTTCTAAACGTCAGGGGACAAGAAGGACAGAGAAAGAAAACCATACGTTCCCCGTATCATATGCATTGCATGGAATGCATAACATCAAGAGATATAGATAGGTCAGACTTCCACCGGAGTAGCTACAAAAGAGGTAGAAAGGGCTTAGGAATTAGGAAGACGTAAAAAGTGGCGGTGGTGGTGATAGTTAGAAGCTTCTCGTAGGTTGCGGCATTGTGTCGCCGCCGGGCCTATAGTTCTGACGACCGGGGGCTTCCCGTCCTGTTAGTTGATCCACAATCGTTGTTTGCTATTGCGATTTTTCCTTTTCGGCTTAAAAAATAATAATAATAAAAGAAAAACAAGTGTATTTTTCTAAACTCAACCCAAAAATACCAAAAAGAGTTGCACCGCATTTATGACCCGTGAAAGATCATTAATTAATTTATGTTATAAATAAAGAAAAAAAAAATATCATTTCCTTTGTTAAAAACCATATTTACTTTTTAAGAAACATTGAAAAGTGTCGAATTTAGTATAATTAAAAGGTTGAACTTTATTTTCGTTTAAAGATAACAAAATTCAATATAAATAATTATGTTATTGTATTTCAATTATTAATTTTTATTTTTTTTTAACTAAAATTGATAGATTTGGTATCTAATTTTTGAATTATTGGTACAATTAATTTTTTTTTTAATTTAATAAGTTTCTCAATATATAAGGAATAAATATATTTGATCTCTATATTTACAAAATAGTCTATTATTTGAACAAGTCAAATTTTGATTTATTCAAACAATAAATTTTGTAAATAAAAAGATCAAATGCATACACACGTTATAAATTAGATACCTATAAAAAAAACGAATAGACTACTCCAAATATATAAATTCATAAATTTTATTTTTTATTTGTAAAATATATTTTTTGAAGAATGTTTAGTAATCTAATAGTCTTTTTGTCTTAACTTAAAATAAATAAAAGATCTTAACAAATAAAAAATTTTAGAAATAAAATATTAAAGATTTAATGAGTTGGTTTTGTATAGTTCATAATTAGGACTCATATAAATTACTAGAGCATTACCTAAAAATATAATTAAGGAATAAATTTTTAAAAAATTTTTAACATACTAATTAAAAAAAAAAATTATTACAAAATAAGTATATATTTTAATATTTTTTTAACTAATTAATGTCTTATAATTAATAAGATTATGAATTAATTTTTATTAAAGAATGTTTTTTATCAAAAAAAAAAAAAAAAAGAATGTTATGTAAAAAAAATATTTTAGGAGAATAATTCAATTTTTTAATTGTGAATTAAAAAAAAAAAAGAAAAAGAAAAAAACGGATTGAGTAGTAAATTGGAAGCTTTAAATAAAGCTCATAAATGATAAATCATAATAGCATTATTATTGATAAGGTCACCATAAACGAAGGGCTTTCAATGGAATTTCAGTTTCTTCCAACTCCAAACGTCATCGCTCAGTAACTGTTCAGTAGTAAAGTCCCTCTTTGCCTATTGAATGGGGAACCACCATGGGCGTTACTCAACAGGGCGCCACCGCCCAAACGACCATCCCCTGCCGCGGCCACCACCACCAGCTTTTCATGGTCATAAATACCCTACTGTACCCTATGATTTCTCTCCACAAATTCCCACTTCAACGGCTTCAGACGTCCACATGGGCTTGTCTTTGCCTTACTTCCATGTTGACTCCAGCTTGCGTGCTCTTGCTGGCCAAGCTGAAGGTTTTGGCCGCTTAGCCGTTGGCGGCCTTCATGGCTCGCTCTACCATGTTACTAATCTTGCTGGTAATCCAAAATATTTGCTTTTTTCTAGGGAATGTTAAGTTGCAGCTGTGGGAATGGTATAGTTGTTTTTTATTATCTGAATCCTTTGGTGATTTGTGTTATGGATTGGAAATGGTTCCTTTAGTGATAGGGAATATAGCTATTCTTAGCAACTTGCACTCAATTTCTTCCGTGAATGTTGAATTTTACTATTTAATTAAGCTAGTTCTACACTATCTTTACGACAATTCAGAAACTGGCATTCTTTTCAAATGGAAATTAAATTCATCATCAAAATGTTCCTGCTTGACATTGTCCATTCGGTCGGCTCAGTTGTCTTAATCCCTTTCGTTTGCTACAGTAGTTGTCTGTACTTCAAAGCTGAAGATGGGAATTCAACCTAGGCAGGCATCTCCCTCTTAATTGAATGTTTGATATCAACTTTAATTCTCATATGAGTTTTGGATTACTTGTGTTTTGTTGAAGTAAGTAGTATTTCAAATGCTTATTATTATGATTTTGACTTTTGTTATCTTGACAAAGGGCTATTTGCTTACCCTAAAAGGGGAAGATTTTTGTGCTTCTCTGATAAAATTTGTCTTTCAACAAGATGCAATTTATCTTAGTGTTTTCCTCTCTTCTTGTCATTTTAATTGTAATTTTTATTGTCGCAATTC
The DNA here is from genome assembly GCA_035583425.1 of Marsdenia floribunda. NCBI lineage: Eukaryota > Viridiplantae > Streptophyta > Magnoliopsida > Gentianales > Apocynaceae > Marsdenia > Marsdenia floribunda. The sequence goes on along the minus strand of JAXGGT010000094.1, from coordinate 13,847,121 downwards.
CTTTGCAAGGAAATACTAACATGTTACCAGGATTAGTCCTATCTTTGAGTATTTGAAGCTACCCCATCTCTTTTCTTATCTAATGAACACCTGCCTTGCCCTCTTTGTATATGATTGGAGATGATGGGCCTGGCTCACTTCGTGATGGTTGTCGTCGAAAAGACCCTGTGTGGATTGTTTTTGAAGTTTCAGGCTGCATTGAGCTTAAATCTTATTTGAGCATTCCATCTTATAAAACCATTGATGGTCGTGGGCAAAGGATTAAAATTACTGGAAAAGGATTCAGATTAAAAGAATCTGAGCATGTGATTATCTGCAATATAGAGTTTGAAAGGGGCAGAGGCCCAGATTGTGATGGCATTCAAATCAAACCCAAGTCAAGACATATTTGGATAGATCGTTGCAGCCTCTCAGACTTTGACGACGGTATGATTGATATTACTAGGGAGAGCACAGATATTACCATTTCTCGGTGAGGACTAATTTACTTACCCAAGCTTTATTCTTGATTTCTATCTGCTTCTTTAAACTGCTTTGTTGCATTCAGGTGTCACTTCTCCAATCATGACAAGACAATCCTCATTGGATCAGACCCTTGTCTCACTGGTGACAGATGTATTAGGGTGACAATTCACCATTGCTTTTTTGATGGAACACGACAGCGACATCCTCGTGTTAGATTTGCAAAAGTGCATTTATACAATAACTACACCAGGAACTGGGGAATCTATGCAGTTTGTGCAAGTGTGGAATCACAGGTTTTCATTAATTTAGCTGCAGACTTCTTTCCAAAATTTAACATTTTTCTCCCACTAGAACTTTTTCCAAGATCAAGGCTTTATTCTAATATAAGCAGCCTTTTCTGATATTTGTTATGTTTTCGTTTAGATATTCTCCCAATGCAATATCTATGAGGCGGGAGAAAAGAAGGTTGCTTTTAAGTATCTCTCTGAGAAGGTAAGATTATAATATCTGCATTTAGAAAGCATAAACGGTTCTACTGTGCATGTGTACTTATGTCTCAGATTGATCATTCTGATTTGAAGCATATAAAGGATAAGATCTTGTAGATTTCTTTAGATTTTATATGTGCTTATATTTTTATGCTTAGTAAAGGTTCCTTCAGGAGATTTCAGGTTCTACATCTATTAAATTTGGGGGCACATATTTTATTAGCTTCTTCACATGAATTAGATGCAAGTTTGGTTTCATATATAATATCTGATGTAGTTATTGTTGTTCTATGCATCAGATGAATCATCTTGCAGTTCTATGCTGAAATTTTTTTATTATAAAAAATATTTCTCTTCCTAGACCTCTTTAAGATTCCTTGGTTGGACTTGGCAAAAATTCCATGCAGATTGCACATAGGTGATGCACAAGGTTTTCTGAAAAGAGTTTTTTCCTTTTCCATTTTTGAAAGTGAAATTGAATGACAGGCAAGAAAGAGAGATATATTTGGATCCTGTCTTCAGAAACTGATCTACTTAGAGAAATCGAATGCCTTTTTCCTTTTCAGTTTTCCCACATTGATGCTCATTTTTATAAACTCTATCTGAAGCAATAAAAACTTCACTGGTCTGATTCAAGGACAACAAAAAATTTACTCTTTTTACTTGGTCTGCCTCTTCTTGTTACCAGTATCAATTTTCTTGCTTATATTGCTCCGTCGGAAAATGTAGACGAATAGGGATTTCTATAGATGTATGGGCTGAACATCTTGATCAGCTTAGAAAATTGAATTCCTGGTACATCGTTTCTCCAATATAATTCAGTTTCCATCTGTCCTCCCATTATTATGCTTGAAAATATCTCCTTTTATTACACATCCCATAATTTTTTTCCCATCTTCTGCAGGCAGCTGACAAGGCAGAGGCAACCACTGGTTGCATCATATCTGAAGGGGACTTATTTGTTCATGGAACTCAGAGTGGCTTATTGACACCAGCCAGTGAAAACATCAAATTTCATCCCAGTGAATTCTACCCTGCATGGACGCTGGAAGCTCCAAGTGATGCACTTAAACACTTTCTTCAGCACTGCACTGGATGGCAGTCCATCCCGCGCCCTGCTGACTGTTGAGCTTTTAGCTGTTCATTAAACATTTATACGTATATTTTACACAATAATAATAATTATACAAATAAAATACACATACTGCCTTATTACATATATGTATAGAGATGCCTGCACCCCAGTACTCTTACTGTATCCTGTATCATGAATCTCTGTATAAATGATGGTGTTTTCATATATATATATACAGAATTTGGAATTGTTCTTTTACTACATTGTCATGAATTCTGTTATTGACTGAGCTTGTTCAGATGCTTGGTATTGCTTGTTTTTTTTTATGACCGGCGATGTACATTATTTGTATAAGAACTACTAGAAAGTTCTGAGCAGCACGGGGGTGGGGGGGAATTGAAAAAAAAAAAAAAAAATGTTTAAGGAAGATGCAAGATTTGTTTTACCAGGTCGTTTAGGAAACGTGAAAGAAATCAAACTTAGCAGCCCGTTTTTGCAGAACTTTCAGGGAGGGTGCCTTTGAAGAGAGAGCGATTTTTCAAACGGCATGACCACAGCCTCCACGGTCAAGCACATCGTTTTCTCTCTTTTTCAACGGGCAAATATAATATTGATGTTTAATTATATCAAAGCAACTTGTTTCAAAATCACGCCACCATCTCCTAATTTGTGGACATTTTCTGTGCCAAGTTGCACTTTAAATCTCTCTAGACCACCAATTTCCAATTATTATTTTGTAATTTTTTTTTTAAAAAAAATATTTTTATACTTATTTTTCTAAACCCGAGATTTTATAAAAATAATAATAATAATTAAAAAAAATAAAATATATATAATTTTTTATTAATTTAAAATTAAGTCTAACTAAAGATTTTAAAAGTATGGTACAAAAATTTCAAATTCAGTATTTAAAAATAATAAAATTCTTGCAATTTAGACTAATGCGTTGTCGATTGCTCATTAATGAAGGAAAGAATGCATTTTCAAAGGGGAACAGTGAAAGTGTTGGTTTATGGGACCTCAATTTAATCAAATACTAAGAAAAATACAAAGAAATATATTTGGCGCGCTGTTTGTTGTGTTGTTTTTTTTTTTTTTTTTTTTTTTTTTTGGTGAATGTGTTTGATGTAATGTTTGCTAAAGTGGACAAAAAGTTTTGAGATATGAGAGTGACCCGATTAACCCATCTCTCTATGTGTTTTGTTGGGCTAGCATTTTCAATAACACAATTAAAAGTTTTTTTTTTTTTTTTTTTTACGTTTGTTTCAAACTGTATATACTAATTTATCCAAAAAAAAAAAAAAAAAAAAAAAAAAAAAAAAAAAAAAACTATATCTACTCTAAATAATATTGTACAAGTACGCAAGCGAAAAAAAAGTATATATATCACTTTTTTTTTTTTCCTGGTGAAAAATATATAAAATATAAGGAAATTACATTGGAGTCCCTGGACGAGACCGCGACTCCCGCGAATGGGAAGAGGTCGAAATGGATGTAGACGTAGAACTCTCCAATTCAAGAGTTCCGAAAAACAGATCCGACAGATAATGTCCGACATCTTCAGGGGTATATCGGACAAGTGACGCTAAATTCCTTCCTCTTCCCAAATTGACTCTCTTCTTATTGTAAAATTCCCTGTACACCGGTATAATTTTCCGGGCAATGCTCACCTTTATTTCATCCCGTAACTTACTATCAGGTACTACGCTGATCGATTGCTTACGGTGCGACTGCTCGAAAGCCGCATTGAATCTCTTGAAACGATCCTTGACTTCTTCCGCCGTCATCGGAGCAGATGGGTCCTCCGGCAAGGTGTTGATGACATGGCTCCACGCTAGCCGTTCGTAGCTTGACGCGAACTGTTTGACTTTGACCCCTTGCTTCGACAACCATTCGTCGCCGAGGAGATATTTCAGATTCGACGTGCGGACTTTAACGACCACGTACTGGAGATTGTTAGCCAAGAAGAGGTAAGAAAGGGATACATCTTTGTACAGTTTGGCTTTTCCGTCAAGTTTCGCCATGCATACTAGGATGAGCCACGCAAATCGGAGAGATATCGCCGGTGTTGAAGACTCTTCTGAATCAGAAATACCAAAGTATGATTCCGGCAAGGACGACGTCCTGGTCGGTGGTGGGGAATCGATGAAAATATCCGAAAGTACATTGCTGTAATCCGCCAGTATAGAAAGATAGTTCATTGCCTCGATCGTGAGAGGGTGAACACCACCGCCGGCGACGGGGGATTTCGAGTTATCTTTTTGCAGCGCAGTTTCAAATTCAGCCACCGCCGTCCGGACGTATTCACCTAACTTAGCAAGCGCCGAGACTGCCTGAGAACGGACTACTGAGGTGGAATCGAAGGAGAAGATGGACTCGATTTCGGGCCAATGACTGGAGATGGCAGTGTACATATCGAGAGCACGGAATATTTTCTCCGCTGGGGATTTCTTGCCGTGCCTGACGACATATTCAGGGAATCCAAAAAGGATCATGGCACATTCTTTTGAAATTTCAGTAAATATGGACTCTCGAATGGAATTTGAGGCCCCGAAAACCTCATCGCATAGGATCCTTTCTCCGTTGAACAAAGTCTTCACGGCAATTCTGACAGCTTCCAGCCAGTTCTTAATCCTCATCTCAAGAGATTCCCAGTTCATCTTATGAAACTGGGAAGAAGTCAGCTTCTCAACTCCAAGCCTGTATATACCTTCATCAATGATGGATTTTCGGATGATCTTGTATATTTTAACGCACTCCTTTGCATAGCCAGAAGAAATCATGCACTCGGCTATCAATCTCAATTCCGCCATTACAGAAGTGGACACGTCTTCAACTTCGGTGATGGCTTCCCGCACCTCATCATTATCATTATCGTTATCATCATCCTGGTCGACGTCGTCATCGTCATAATCAGACAAGCTAGACCTAGCAGTGGAAGCAGTGCGTGAGGAACGAGCAGAAACCGACTCAGGGTCTAAATGAGCACGGTTCATGGAAAGCAATTGGTAGAACTCTTTCTGGAGTCTTTTCATGGCAATTTGCATTAGGTTTTGAGCTCGAACGAGTTTGTCGGAAGCGGAGCTGCTGGATCTTTCGGTAACCAAGAAATGCATGGCTTTTTGCAAATTGTTAACGGACTTGATAAAATCTCTTGCTTCTCTACGGTTCTCGTAGAAAAGAGAAGTAAACTTGGCAAAGGTAGTGGTATCAGGGTTCCATTTCGTGATGATTGGCTCAGCTATTTCTAGGGTTCTATCCATCACTGACTCAGAAAAGCTCAGACGAGAAGGTGATGGTGACGAGCTGATCAATCTGGATGGAGAAGATATTTTAGAAAAGAAAGAATTAGGTGATCCTGCTTTTGGAGAAAAGCACAGACTTCTCATCCCTTTCCTCGGCATTAGGAATACGAGGTACTTCTACAGATAAAAATACCACTGCAGAATTATAAATGTAAAAGAGTTGCTCGAAAGTTTACGTTGTTTGTTGTTGGTGTTTGGTAGACTTTGGTTTCTTGAATGTGTTTGTACAAGTAGCTACAAGTAACAATCTCTCTGTCTCTCTCTCTCTCTCTCTTACCAGATTTGAGGACAGAGTGGGGGGAATTTATAGAGAGAGAAAAGAGGGGGGGCGGGGGGGGAGCAGGGGAGGAGTTTGATATCGCTTGCGTGGGTGGCTGACCAAGAGTGTTTTTGGGGAACTTTCCTTTTTTTGGTTTGAGTGTGAAGGTTGACTCTAACGCGTTCCACGTGGCAAATATGGAGTAAAAATTTTCCCAAGAAAAGGGAAATTGCAAAAAAACCCATACACTCTAGAACTCGGGAAAAATATTATATTAGTATTTGTTCTTGCTGGACCACTCTTTTTTAGAAATTCCAATTTAGGGTTTGTGTTCCCACTTCCCCACCCCAACCGTGTTCACGGTTAGGGACCTCAGCATTGGTATTACTTTCGTTTTCACAAAATTTAAATATAAATTTTTTTTAAATAATTAAAATTTAGTTTAATTTATAATAATCACATTTGTCATTCAAAAAATCATAATTTTGTGTCACGTTAAATGTAAAAAAATATAATAAAACGTAATTTAGTTAATTGATAGTAATCTTATTTATGACTTTAAAAATTATAAATTTGATTTATATTAAATTCTATTACCAAAATCTTATATTAAAAACAGACACACACACACATATATATATATATATATATATATATATATATATACTTATAATTTTCATTATTTATTTATTTTTATATATCTCGTTTTAGTTAATTGATTAAGGTAATTTGGAAGTCCATTGCAACCTATTTTTATCTAAAAAATGGACTTATAAATTAAGATTTGCTGATAATGTCACCATATACCTCATCATCTTAATTATATATATAATATATAGACCCACGTAGAATATTCTGGATTTCAAAGCAAGAGTGAGGAAAGTATGCATGAATATCAAACAAAAAAGGCATATATATATGCTTCCCAAAAATTGTTATATATTATATATATATATGTATATGTTATCATATACAGTAAGACACGGATGACCTTATATATCAATCATGTCTTTTTTTGACTAATAATGGATGGTAATACTTCATTTTCCCATGAACCTTTTTTTTTTTTTTTTTCTCTTTTTCCCTTTATAATAAAATAATTCTTCCTCTTTTACTATTTACTCTCTCTCTTTCTCTCTCTTTCTTTTTATTTTATTTTAATAATATTTTTTAATTTAAATATATATATATATCCCGCAAAACCGGGGGGTGGGGTGGGGTGGGGTGGCGGCTCTGATGTCATTAAGCATGTAATAATTTTGACCAATACTTCAACGTTGGAGAATAAAGAACTTAATTAGTTGGAACAACGACCAAACATCATTGCTTACTCGGTTTCCTTTACTTTTCACCCCTTTTTTTTTTTTTTCTCCATTTTTTTTTTCATTCACAGGAGGTTTTTGTCGCAAATCATATTAGTAAATTTTTATAATAATAATAATAATAATGATAAGGAGATAATATATAAAAGAAGTGAGGTTTGATGTCTAATTAAGGGTTAGTATGGACATTTTTTTTTTTTTAAATTGCATTTAAATTTTAGCAAAAACTTAAATATATATATATATATATATATATTATATAAAAGAAAAAGTTGATTAAAAATTTAATATATATATATATATATATATGAAAGAGTTGTCTAAGTATTAGAAATGTATTTGTTGTCCTTGTTCATCAAGAAATTAATTAAGGCGTGGTAGTGAGTGATGTAATAATTAAGGCGTGGTAGTGAGTGATGTAATACTGTACGCATTAATTTTGAACCTCACAGTCACCGTAAATGTTTGCCTGATTTGACCGTATTTGTGAGTCAAAGTCGTAAATGAAGCTTTTCCGAAGTAGTAATGTCAAGATA
>JAXGGT010000094.1:13813630-13828589 GCA_035583425.1 Marsdenia floribunda | reverse complement strand
GTCTGTGCTAGTTCCCCTCCTTTGTTACAAATTATCACTATCCAGACCTATAAAGCCAACAATAACCAATGACCAAAACCTTTTATTTACCTAAAAACGAATATTTCAAGTTGATAAATTTCTATACATATTTTATATTTCATTATATATTCTTACATAATCATGAAGATTTGCATACAATATATTTATCTAATTTTACCTTGTGTAATAAATAATACTTAATTATTTAATATTTATATGAAATTCTCTTGTAATTTAAGTAAAATTTATTCTAAAAGTTTTATTTTAAATAAAGGAAAATTAGATATTTTAGTCTCCATATTATTTTTTTTGAGTTTGGAAGAATGAGTTCCTATATTTTTTCTTTAACTTTTTTAATCCCCAAATTAAAATTAATTGAATAAATAAGTTCTTTTGGACATACTTTTACCTATTTTTGATGCCAAAATTCATGTAAGTTACAAGTGTGCTATTAAACAAGAGTATTTTTGTCCATTCAAAAAATGTATACATGCAAATTATGTGACTTTTGGTATCGAAAATAAGTAAAAATATGATCAAAAGGACTTATTTATCTAATCAATTTTAATTTGGGGACTAAAAAAGTTGAAGAAAAAAAATAAGAACTAATTCTTCCAAATAAAAATAAAACGGGAACTAAAATGTCCAATTTTCCTTAAACAAATTATATTTAAAAAAAAAAATTAAAATTAAAAGAAAAGAAAATCAAAATTTTCCGACCTGCCGGATTCGAACCAGCGACCTAAGGATGTCTGTGAACCACTACAGTCCTCCGCTCTACCAACTGAGCTAAGGTCGGTTGCGTAAAGATGTTTAGAATAAACTATTTAATTAAGTAAAGTGTTTGCTGGTGTTGAAACTAACAGGGAAAAATGGTGGAGAAACTTGTTATTCCTTCAAAAACTTATGTTGGTCTTAAAATTATAATATTAATACCATGAACAGGTCTTTAGAGTTAAATAAAAATAAAATTAAACAATTTTAGTTATATTAATAATTATAAACCGGGGAGAAATGAGTCAATTCACAATGACCCTAAATCAAAAGTTGATTATATTTTTAGAGAAATTCATATTACAAAATCTAATATAGATCCAATTTACTATCATATTTTATGAATTTTATAATATTTTTAAGGTGTATTTACATAAATAAAGGATTGAAATGGGTTGAAAATATGAAAATTATTTTTTAAGATTTAAAACACAATTTTTTATTATTATTATTATGAATAGTTAAGATATTTTAAATGATAATATTGTATTTTTAAACTTTTATTGAACATAAAATTCCATAACTTGCAAAATATTTTCATATCAAACTAACTTTTATATGGTTTGCATATGAACTATTTCTTTATTTTTCCCAACTTTCTTGCCAATTTAAGGTCTTATTTATGGGTCACCTAAATTTTGGGCATCATTTAAATCACTTGGGATTTTGGTGGCACATGACTCATTCATCATCTTTCAAGTCTCATTTCTTTGCATTGCTCACTTTTTAAAATGCTAACCAAAAACAAACAAAAAGAGAGAAATTGGTGATTGCTAAAGTATGCCCAAATATTTGACAACAATCAATTTTTAGCCCAATTTGTTAGAAGTTAGACTTACGACCCACAACACAATTATGGATATGATGACATCACAATCAACTACTTAGTTATGAAATAGGATATCACATTTATTTCCTTAGGCCCAATATTTCTGTTAAAGGACTTAGTTCTCATAGTTCGAGTTGGTTACTCACTCTAATACCAACTATCAAAATCTAAACCCGCAATGCGACCATAAGCCTAGACCATCTATAGTCCACAATTTGATACCGTCATCGCTGTACAAAAAAGAATATCTTGAATTGATAATGAATTTACCTAGGTCTATCTTATGTTCCATATCACATACTTACAGTGTGGAACTAAATATCACAAAATAAACCTATTCGTTTTTATGTAAATTTCAACACAAGATTGAAATGAATTGAGAATATGAAAGTCCAAATTTTTCTAAGGCTCCAAGAAATACTTTTTATGTGGACCATAAAAATGATTGGTGAACCCTGGTTTTCTATTACGGTAAATTTGGGACTACAAGACTCATATGGGCCTAATGATAATTTAAATTTGTATTTCCATGTAGTGTTTTTAACTTTTATGATATGGACTATTAGTGTTAAGGTCTACAATAACATGGAAAAAAACGAAATAGGAATTTCTCTATTTAAAGGGTTTATCTACCTCAATTAGAGCATATACAAAGATTGAAAACATGGCAGTCCTACAACTTATAGTTATGGCCATTTCATCACTTTTGCTCTTTGGTTTGGGGCTCATCTTCAATGCAACACCACCAGATGACTCATTCATCTTCTATTACATCTAATCCATTCAATTAACAATTACCAAAAGGTGTTTCTGTTCCCCAAAGTACATCGTCTTCTAGACATAATCTTTCAACAGTTCTTTCCAGCGAATTATCTTCAAAACTCAATCTATTCAATTGGCAATTACCGAAAGGTGTTCCTGTTCCCCCAAGTGCACCATCTCCTAGACATAACCCGTCAATAGTTCTTTCCAGCGAGCTATCTTCAAATCCAATCCATTCAATTGGCAATTACCAAATGGTGTTCCTGTTCCCCCAAGTGCACCATCTCCTAGACATAATTCGTCAATAGTTCTTCCCAGCGAGCTATATTCAAAATCCAATCCATTCAATTGGCAATTACCAAAAGGTGTTCCTGTTCCCCCAAGTGCACCATCTCCAAGACATAACCCGTCAACAACTCTTTCTAACGAGCTATCTTCAAAATCCAATCCATTCAATTGGCAATTACCGAAAGGTGTTCCTATTCCCTCAAATGCACCATCTCCTAGACATAACCAGTCAACGGTTCTTTCCAACGAGCTATCTTCAAAATCCAATCCATTCAATTGGCAATTACCGAAAGGTGTTCCTGTTCCCCCAAGTGCACCTTCTCCTAAACATAACCCATCAACGGTTCTTTCCAGCGAGTTATCTTCAAAATCCAATCCATTCAATTGGCAATTACCAAAAGGTGTTCCTGTTCCCCCAAGTGCACTGTCTCCTAGACATAACCCTTTAATAGTTCTTTCCAGCAAACTATCTTCAAAATCCAATCCATTCAATTGGCAATTACCGAAAGGTGTTCCTGTTCCCCCAAGTGCACCGTCTCCTAAACATAACCCGTCAATAGTTCTTTCCAGTGAGCTATCTTCAAAATCCAATTTATTCAATTGGCAATTACCAAAAGGTGTTCTTGTTCCCCCAAGTGCACCATCTCCTAGACATAACCCTTCAACAGCTCTTTCTAGCAAGCTATCTTCAAAATCCAATTCATTCAATTGGCAATTACCGAAAGGTGTTTCTATTCCCCCAAGTGCACCGTCACCTAAACATAACCCTTCAACAGTTCTTTCCAATGAGCTATCTTCAAAATCCAATCTATTCAATTGACAATTACTGAAAAGTATTCCTATTCTCCCAAGTGCACCATCTCCTATATATAATTTGTCAAGAGTTATCGCAAGCAAGCCATATTAAACATTTAATGTTCCTTATTAGAAATTTTGTATTACAAATTCACCATCTCTATGTAGCTACAATTCTCCTAGTTCCAAATACATGTAAACGAACACATTTATAATCATGAATTTATGAATAAATTGACTAGTTTCTTTCGCAGTTCTTTAACTAAATCATTTATATATAAAAAAAAAAAAAGTGAATTTGAAAATTTTGTCGTTTCATTTTCACAACAGTTAAATCGTTTCATATACCATGCATCTTTTAGTTCCTTTCTAAAATCTTAAAACCTGAATTTCACATTATTATTATTATATATATATATATGTGTGTGTATTTATATTGTAGTATAGAGTAGAACAATCATTCATGCTAAGATAACTTAAAATGAAAATTTGAAAATCAATCAATTTTTTAATGCGTGTTATGATATTCACATAATCATTACATGCATAATATACCATGATGTGTATAGAGATCATTATATAGGTTATGTATATATATATATATATACATTCGATCAGTCTTTTTTTTTTTTGTCTGAAGCCGGATGAAGTATTTCACTGGATCAGTCAATAGTAGTAGCAATGGACAAGTTCTTATGATAATTGAGAGAGACATGCAATTCAATAAAATCCAGATTTGGTGCGTGTTCAAATTCATTTTTCTTTTCCAGTAGAACTAATATGATGAATGTTCCATAATTTCTGCAAATTCAATATTTATTTATTTATTTTCCATATTTCATTTCAAAATTTAACGGTCAATACACCTAGCTAAGAGAAGAAATTCTTTTTTAACTTTGGTCAGAAATTAAAATCTGGAAAATTTTAAATATTTGAAGTCTAACATTAAAAAATATAATTAATAAATTTAAATTTTAAAAAAATAAAAATAAAAATTAGTCAAAGCTTCAAAAAATGGAGCCTAATTAAGTTCTTTTACCATCTATTTCACACACACACACACACAAAAAGGGCATCTAAATAAAGAATCTGTTGAGGTTGTTATAATTTGAACTCAGTGACTCGAGACTCGTGACTCGTGACTTTTTGGTCTTAAGTAGTAGTGTTATCTAATTTTACCTAATTGAGTTATTCCTAATTGCCATAAGTAAAGGTTTAAATTAATTTAAAATTATTTTTTAAAAAAATATTACTTTTATTATATAACTATCTTATTTTTATTATTATATTTTATATTTTTATTTTTATAGTATTAAATTTTATAACTATTTACGACTATTTTACTTGATCCATTTAATCAATTTTTTAAAATAATTTAATTATTTTAGTTATAAGAGTTATTGTATTAAAAATGTCCTCAAAAAAGTTATCTATGTAACGAACACATGACCAAAATTATTTGAAAAAAATTAATTAAAAAAAATCAAATCAAGTAATCATAAATAATTATAGAATATAATTTGAGAACGTAAAATAGTTAAAGAACGAAATTCATCATCTCAATTTTGGGAATTTTCTAAGGGAGATTATTTTCAAAATTTAATCTATTTCATAAATAATTACCAAAAGACTCTCTAATCTAAACGCTCATCTCCTATACATAATCTATCTCAATTTTCTGGAAGATTTTTCTTCCAAATTCAATCAATTTTACAGACAATGGACCTAAAGGCCTCCCACTCCCAATGCACCATCTATTACTTTTCTTCTTCTCCTTCTTCCTTCATTTTTTTTTTTTTTTTTTTTTTGGCGTGGTGCACGAGGTGTCCTAAATGGTCCCAATTATGGGCAATACCTTTAAGTCATATCCACATTCAGACTAATCTTCTCTCAAGCCGAGTAAGTTCTTTATGGGAGGTAAACTCTAGCCCAAGTTTTTATACGGCTGCATACATTAGTACTATTTCAATCTCATGACCTCGCAATTGTGAGAACACATTTACCAACTCACCTACACCTTAGAGTCTTCTTTTTCATTTTTTTTTTTTTTCCTTCTAATTTTCCTAAAATTTATTTCCTTGTCTATTATATTATATTAGGAACTAATTTAAGATTACAAGTTTTGTGCATATCATAATTTACCAATTATAGTTTTTTGCTTTTCCTTTTTCCATTTTTGTACCTAATCCATATCATAATTTTTTTTTACCAATCAAAATACACATTTTATTTATTTTAAGTATGTTAATTATTAATTACTTATTGGGCTTTTACATATCACAGGTGTCATAGCCCAGCCCAATTATTAGAGAACTAATTTCCATTCATTCTCGTAATGTGGAAGGTTTGGAACTAAGTGGACTGACTGTCCATAATCCAATATACTTACTTCGAATTTTCAGAAAAGAGACAAAATAACAATTATGATGATTTTTTGTATTTTGTTTTTATTTATTGGTCTTTTTAAAACCAAAAAGTACCCAGCTTTAGAGTTTCTATATAACTACTAAAGCTACCCCCCCCCCCCCCCCCCACAAGGTTTCTTCCACAAACTCTACATGGTTAACAGCTCTCCTACTAAGTCACATATCAACATTTTCTCAATTTCCTTACCTAAAGTATCAATGTCATCTCTGAAACCTAGCCAGCACATCTCCCTGTCCAGCACCTTTTCTGGATTCTCCCCATTCGCTTCAATTTCCTGGTTAGCTAGGAAGGAAACCAATGCATCTTTCACTCCATACTTGTGCCACTTCAAATTAACTGCACATGTCCTTGGTTTCACCCAAGGGCATGGGTCCATATCGTGCTTGAACATCTGTATAAGTGCCAAATTTATGCGGTCAAACAATAGCTTCCTTTCAAACCTCAACCTGGTTGTTTCTTCACCATAGTTCTTCTCAAGATTGTCAAAAACCCATGGATCTAAAGGGCATTCAGGGGAGTGCCATGTAGCCAAAAATGTATCAGCGCTAAACTCATCAAGCCCAGCATTGAATAGCACTTCGTCTATGTAGACAGACTTCCAACCTTGAACCTCCAGGTTGTGCCCTTCTTGATGAAGAACACGTTCAGATTGATGGAACTCAAGTTCATTGCTTGATGTAGCAAGTATTGCTGTATCTGCATAACCTCCTCCAGACTCCATCTTGAGGAGTTGCAGTTGCATTCGAAGTTCTAGCAAGAGAAATGTAAATAAGCCACAATTAGAATGGGTTAAAGAATAGGAGTTTAAGAGAGAAGAAATCTGCAATCATTAAAAAGACGAGTTTATCATTATAATGATTTAAAGGGAAACTTCGATGTTTTTGAAAATTTAGTCTGGGGCAAATCGTTGAGGGAGGCATGCTGTAAAGATCTCACTAAACCAGTAGTGAAAGAGATAATGCATTCCAAGTTCACAGACTAATAAGTAAGAACAGTTGATTGAGAATGCTTCATAGTTACCATGAAGGTCAGCATTGACTCTCTCAAAACAATCTGAACCAGATGATGCATCTTCTACAAAAGAGGCTTCAAGAACTGAGACGGGACTAGGGTGATCAGCCTCCTTCGAGCTTTCTGAGGATTCTGGTTCAGGTCCAGGGCACCTAGAGGGAGAACGTACTTCTGATTGGCTCACTGGTTCATCCTGGAACATGAATAATTATTCAGAAACTTTTCTCAGCATACTATAAAATCAGGAACAAGGGCAAAATCAATGGGAAAATGTTTCCACACCAGACCTTTCATTTTAGGTGGATGCTATTGTTCCAATTTTAAATTAACATGTGTTTATTTTATTTTAAGAAAGTGATCCTTCAATCATGTAGCAAATGCTACATATTTAAGTAGTGAAGTGGGAGTATCCTAGTATATATATTTTGTCCGGGCACTGCTTAAAGCATTAGACTTCCAATTTCCTACTTAGAAACAACAATAAAGATTTGTGGCCTCATGATCATATGAACGTTTTTGAGCATATACACAAGTCTAATGATCACAATGAATTAACATTTATTATTTGAATAGTGGCCATGGTCAATTTATTTGCAACAAAATGCAAATGAAAATCATAAAACCTGAACTCTTTCAGTGCTTGTACTGTTGCAAATTTAAAGCATTTTCCAATTTTTCATATGAGTCATTTATCAGGGAGGTGTACTTCTCTAAACAGGTAATTCCATTTATTAAGCAGGGAGGTGGTACTCTCTATAGATCCAGAATCTGAACAAATAAAAACTCATACCAAAGAAATTCCAGAATCCATAATTCTCCAAGGTAATTGATGATGGACTAGGAATGGTAGAGACATATATAAAAGTGTTATCCATCTCCCAGCCCAAAGAAGTGCGTGGGAATAACTTTAACCGTTCCACGTTTCATAATTGCATGATCATTCACAAGATACATGTACAAAGCTACGTCCAAAACATTTGGCAACTAACTATTAGAAAAGCTTTAAGCATCTGATGGAGACAATAAGTTTAGAAAAATATCCAGTGTCTGAAAATTTTTCAATTATGTCTAACATTAAACTTCAGCACCACAATCCCTTGGGTATACCTCAGTCAATTTTACATGCTTCACTTGGTAAGATGATGATAAGATGCCATGATCATCATCTATTTTCATTTGGTTATCCAACTTTTGAGATAATGAATTAAAAGTAAACTGAAAACTACATGAGAAAACTGAACAGCTACCAACAAACAGAGACCTGCTAAAAAATGCATTTATAAAAGAAGTAGCACGTAGAAATATGCAACCATAAATTATACTCTGTGCAAACTGCAAAGAATTTGTAATAGATTTGAATGCCCAAACCTGTTGCCACATAGTTTCTTGATGAGCATCAGAATTACTGTTCTGTGTCATATTATCTGATTGCCTGAATTGCAAATCCACAGGAAGGTCTATGGTTGATGTTAAACTCTCTTGTATAGAATCTGGCACTACATCAGTTATGGAGGTCGTACAGGGATCACTGGTAGAAGGAACCATGGAAAGCATAATGTCTTTTTCTTTTTTGTCCTCTTTATCAGCACCAATATTTGCTTGAATCAGGCTGGCATTAACATCTGGAGAAGAGTTGGCATCCTCACTGCAGGGATAAGGTTTTCTGCTGCTTGATTTGTCTCCTGATGAATAGTCTTCTCTTTGAATAAGATTTCCTTTCTTTGTCTTACTTCTTCTCAGATACTTGGTCTCATTCGTGATAACCAGATCTTCAAGCCGTCCATTTGATCTATAACTTCTGCTGCTAATTAAGGGAGGAGGAACGGATCTTGACCTAGATGAGTTTTTGAGACACCCATCTTTCCAACCATCCCTACTGCTGATGCCCAAAGGACTATCACAGCCAGAATAATTGCTGTGGCAGGACAAATTTTCATTGCCTCCATCCAAAATCATCAAGGTCTCATGCTTTGATTCCTTGTCAGGCACCGCAAGCATTTCTCCAAGTGTGCTACCCTTACCAAATGATTCCACATCCCGACACCTATGAGTCATCCTCCACCGCTCAGACATTCTTTTCTTTGCTTCCTTACTCACCATTGATTCATTTGGACGTGATGAAGGACGCTTGCACCAGTTATTCCAATCAAGTGCATTACTAGGAGACACAGTCTTCTCTCCTGATTCACTGGAAGAATCACTTTCATATGCATCATACGAACTCTCATCTCCTGCATATCCTCTTGCTCCAGAATGAGTCAAAATGTTCAGCCCACTGCCAAATGACTCGAAATTCTCTCTGATTTGCCTGGTAACTTCTCTGGCAAATGCTCTATCTTCTCGTGATTTGGGGCTTGAGGAAATTACACCACTAGATGAAGTTTTCTTTTTCCACGGTACTACTTCATCAGACTTGGCAGTTCTACGTTCCAAATTTTTTCTATAAGAGGGTGGATGAGCATGTGAGGACTCTGGTGATGAAACCGAAGTAACGGAATTGCCAATCTTGCCTATGTTTGGTTTCAGCACAACAATTCTTGTTGGAAGCACATTTTCCTCATTTTGAACATCTAAATGATTTCTTGATGGATCACAAGGACTACATGGATTATGTCGCCTGTTTGATTGAAGTAGAAGGCCATCCTCACGTTTTGGGTGAGAGCCAATGCTGTATTTGCATGCATCATCTCTTTCTGATTTCCAACCTTTGGCTCTGGAATTTGTTGCTTCTAAAGATGCCATTCGATCATAGCAAGTTCTAGAGGAGGCAGCCTGCAGATCATGCAAAGGCTTTGGGAACAAAGAGTCTGGCTGCTGAAGATATCTCAGAAGCAAGTCCTTATTTGAATCAAGCATCTCAAGAGTGTCATCGAATTCCTTTGAAACCTGAAGTTCTGCACTACAGGAAAGACGCTTTGCATCCATGAATTTCTGCTGAATAAGTTCCATTTCAGGCTTTATGAGCCCAGAGTTCATATTCCATTTTGATGAGTAACGGCAATTTATTACATGCGATGCTTCTAAATCTTCATACACATCTTTGAAATCTTTCTGGTCAACTGAGCTCCTCCTACTTGATTGATCCTCATACAAGTGGTCATTCTGATGGATGTTTCTTGATGTGTTCTTTTGTTGATGCTTCTCAAACAACTTCTTTTGCTGTCTTTGCCCAAGCTGTGGAGATGGGAGCCCATCTAGACCCATCAATCTGGCGATGACATTGGGTGATCTTCTCTTAACTTCACCTTCTTTTGCCATTTCTTCAGCCAGCAGTTTCTTTATTGGTGTTCCAATACCTCTTTTCGCAGCATTCTGACAGAAATGTGATGTCAACTGCAATGACCAACCAAATTTCTATGATTTGTATTCACATAGAAATAAAATGACATAAACTTATATAAACAATTCATGCCAACAGCACACGGGCAATGAGTGACTAAACAAAAATTAGGAATCTAAAGTATGCAGAAAGCCATAGACTGGTGCTTACCAGATCTTCTTTAGAAATACCCTCACTATAGGAATGAGAATCCAAAACCATACGTTGACCAACCTTATGTTGGCGAACCTGGAAATTTCCTGGACATTAATCCAAAATGAATCAACATTGGCACACATGAAGGTGACTATACAAGTTGAATGAACTGGATGGTGGAACATATTCAAGAAACCAGACAAATGAATCTGGACCATACTGTCACAGATTATAGTTTCAAAATATTCTAAAGCACTTTCAATTGCAATAATGATGTTGCAGAAGCTAAATAATGGACCAGGAAATAACTAAAGAAACATGCAAAGAATTTACATGATTCAATCAATGTGACTTACTTATGAGCGCAGAGATCAATAATTTTACCTAATCTATAGTTTTTCTCCTTTTTCAATTTTTTCCTTGTCCAAAAAGGTCAGTTCATATGATCAGATCAAACAATATAAATTCCAAGTCACTCAGCAAGGCAGCAACCAAAAGAAGCACCAAGGAAAGAAATTAGGAATGAAGAAACAAAAAGAGAAAAGAGATGTTCTTTTTACTCTGTTTTTCTGTATTTTCAGATTGAGGCTTCCCGCATTTTCTTACCCAGAAAATTATTCTTAATGGTTCTTTTTAATCACTGTTATGCCCATTCTAGAGAAATAGAACATATAAAATAAGGAAACAAAGTGTTGGAGAAGATACCAAAAGCACATAAGAAAGAATGCGCAACTCCAGGGAGAAGAGGCCCAGCAATTAATTATAACTCATTATAATCCAGAATTTCATATTAAAAAAAAAAAAAAAAACATGCAAGATTATGCTGGCGCCACTAAAGTATGGTAAGGACTAAGGGCCTACCTTAATCAATTTGGAAACAAAACATGCTTTTTGAAAAGCAAGGACAGTGTCAAAATTTAATCCCTCTCCATGAGAAAACTACTTCAATCAAGTTTATTAACAGTTGACATAGAAGCGGAAAGTAGCCCAAGATACCTTTGGTCTCCTATTTGTTAAATCTAATGATGTGAAAGATTAAATAGAATAATATCATCCAGGGAGATCATTTCCAGTACATAGAAATTACCAGAACTGCTTCACTAACCATAAATTATGATAAAATGTGTTTTTTTTTAATTATAATTAATTAACAATAATAATGAGAAAAATCAACCAGAACAAAGAAATTAGCTCCAGAGGTTTCCATGAATAAAAGAGAATAAAACTAGGAAATTCAGCTAATTCGAAGAACTTTTCTTCCTCCGTTCACTTCTTTCTCTTTAGTGACCACCAAAACTGCTCGCTCATTCAAACTTTTATTTCTTTCTCTCTTCCAAATTTCAAATCCTAACAGTAGCAAATAAAGAATTCTGGCAAAAATATATATATAAATTTTGCAGAAGAAATATGTTTTTCCAAATAAATTAAGAATTCAAACTTTCTCTTTTTTCTGTTTTTTCAAATTCGACTTCTAAATCCGCTGAACCACATAAAGATTGCATATAACATTTGACATATCTGCAAACATTGGCGCGTGTATATGTAATGTTTAGAGTAAATACTGACCTTCAACACTTGCAGCACTTCTAGACCTCCTATGTCGAGCTTTTTCCATTTTCAAAATTCAAGCTAGAGATACAAGAGTCACATGGAAAAGATGCAAACAGAAAGATAAAAACGAAAAATAAATTAAAAAAAAAAAAGAGAAAGCGAAGAAGGAAGATTCCGAGAAAAAAGCACTTAGATCGGAAATCTCGGGAAAAAAATAAAAGCACAAGACTTCCTCGAAATTCACTATCATCACCAGCACTAACACCACCGCCACCACACCACCATCATCATCAACAACAACAACAACAGCGTCCTCAACAACCAAAACCTAGCTCCTTCTCAGCTCATCTTTTTCAAATTTCAGAACCTCAACCACATCAAACCACACAAAAAGACATGCATCAGCGTTTCGCCATTATCTCTCTCTCACAAAACCTCTGCTCGTTGTTCAGTGACGCAACGGGACAGAAGAACTATGCACACTGACACACACACACATAAATACAACATATACATACAGATACATTTTAGAGAGAGAACGCTTGAACAGTGACAGAGCGAGATGACATTAATGGCTGCACGGTCCCCTCCCCCTCCGGCGGAGTGTTTTTTTTTTTTTTTTTTTAAATTTTAAGTTTTTAGCTTGGTGAGCAGCGAAGAAAATCTAGACAAGAGAGAGGTGTGTGTGGATATGTGTGTTTTTTGAATTGGAGTTTGAAAATGGAATCGGGCGACACGGGGGAAAGAGGACCCTATAGAATTGGGGGCCATGACAGAGGCTAAAGCCTACTTGGGTGGCGAGGGTTTGGTCTTTTGTGCCAAGTGGATGTCTAGGATTTTGCCACGTCATAAATGCTTAATATAACCCCAAAAAAAAAATGCGGAAGGTATTTTACTGTACCCGTATATATAGTATATATTTTGAGAGTACGTTCTAGTATGGTTTTGGCTTTTCTTTTTCTTTTTTCTTTGTTTTTTTTTTTTCTATATATTTTTTTATTATATTTTAACTAATTTTTATCAAAAATATAATAAAATGATGAAAAGCTATTAAAATAAAAAGCAGATTGACTAATTTTCCATATAAGAACCGTTGTATTTTGAGTTTCGACTTTATTACCTTTATTACATTATTCATCAGAAAAAGGAAAAGAAAAAATCTGTACATTGCATTAACTCCTCTTGTCCGTACGTCAAAAATGTAATATATTTTTTTTTATTATTATTATTAATCTCGTCAAAGTAACCAAATATATATATAATGTAAGGAGTAATAAATTGATTATGGAGATCAGCATGCATTTTTTATTCATGAATGCCAACTACATCCAATTTGTGACTACACTTTATGAATAATAAATCTTCCAAAATTAAGGGTTAGAGTGAGTGGATCCATCTAATGATAATTATGTTTCAATTATAATCAGATTAAATCTGTGTAATTCATTTTTAATTACTCTTAATTCGATTAAATAATAATTATTTTTTTATTTTTATTATATATTCTAATTTATTATTAAATGACTTATCAATTTTTAAATTTTAATGTTAATATTTTATATGTAACTAAATTAAATAATATTAATATTTGTATAAGTTAAATAGATAAATAATCGAGTTAACTAATTTGTATTTGGTAATTGTGTTGGCTGATTAATCTGTTTTGAATTATATGTGTGTCATAATCTAGTTCACTAATTAACACAATTAATTTTCGCTTTGAATTTGAGTTTGAGTTCAACATTTTCGTGTTATTTCATATTCGAGTTGACAGGTTAAATATAATTATTCAACTCGATACAATTGTCACTTTTATATAAAATCACAATTGGATTTACAATTTATAAGTTAATAATAACAAATTAAATTATTTTATCTGCCCATGGTTTTAATTACAAATTATTTTACATTATCAATATAATGTTTTTTTTTTTGTAACATATTTAATTTTAATTAAAAATAAATACTTTTAATTAGAAATAATTAATTAAGTAAGACAATAATTTAAAAATAGAGGGGGTATTAAATAAAGCTTTTTTTTTTTTTTTTTTGGGGGGGGGGGGGGGGGGGGGGGGGGCGTGGGGATAGTATTAAATAAAGTTAGGACCCCCAGTGTGGATTTGTTGACGTGGTTGAAGTTGAACCATATATATGTATAGGGGATCTACGGCTATACGTTTAGTGGTAATTATTACTATTATTGGATGATCGTTGTAAAAATGTACCAAAACTGCGAGAAAAATAAGGAAAAAGGAGGGATTTTCGTGTATTTTTAAACCAGGCTTGATTTTGATGGGACAGAGATCACACTTGTCGTAAAGCTAAAGAAAACTCCTAATTTGGACCCATCAAAGAAAATCCTTTTTAATCTTCTGTGGAATTTCTGCTATTTTATGGTACCCAGGCCCAGCATTTTCTTTTTTATCCATTTAATTAAAAAACACCTCCATTTTTCTCCCCAAATAATAATAATAAAATTTGCCTTACCTTTTTTCCGCTGATTGTGAAATTTTATTAAAAAATTGATCGTTTTATTTCTTATATTATTATTGTTTGAATAAATAAAAATTTATTTTAAATTTTTAAATAATTAAATCTCTTTTTTTTTTATTTGAACAAAAAATATTCTTATATAATAATTTTGATAATTTTTAAATATAAAAATTCACATTCCAAATATGTTTATGTCGTATATCATTTATAATTTTTTATATTATACAAGGAGATTCGACTCTATTTTTGATGTATTTAGAGAGAGAGTCTTTTGATGGATGTCTCACTTTTCCGGCAGTCATTATCATCAAACAGTTTTAATTATGTACTTTTTTTTTTTAATTTATTTAAAATAAATAAATACTCATAATTACTGCTGAAATACTTATAATAGTATATTTAATTGGTTGCCTTTCAAGTTACTAATCAATGTTCAGTAGTCAGTACACAACAATGCTTGCCTTATGTTCAGACACTTAGGCTGCATTTAGATTATCACTTATTTTGAGTTAAATGAATTTATTATAAAAAAC
>JAXGGT010000094.1:13799261-13813530 GCA_035583425.1 Marsdenia floribunda | reverse complement strand
TTAAAACTCAAAATAAGTGTTAATCCAAACACAGCCTTAGGTTTTATTTTGAGTTTAAGTGGGTGGTGTCTATTTGGATAATAACTAGCATTAATTTATTTTTTGTCAAATTATAGGATATAAGATTTATTAAAATTGTTAAATTATTCAAAAAACCAACACTCATCACATTATTCTAAAAATTAACACTCTAATAATTATGTCATTATTACATCAATAAAATTTATATTTTTTTTCAAAAAAAAAAAAAAAAAAGTAAGTAAATCCTCGTCCAAATACAACCCTAATTTTTTTTTTTCTTATTTCAAAAGATTATTTAAAAAATAAATTTAAGTATTTTAATTATACAACTTTAAATAGTATTTTTATTTTTATTTTTATTTTTATTTTTCAGCAAAATTTAAATATAATTAAAAAAAAATGGAAAACTCGTAGAAATATATATATCTCATGTACTAGACGCTAGTAGTGTATTTGAGGAACAATAAATAAAATAAAGTAGTCACTAGTCAGAATCATATTGTAGTATTACTACGACTTTTCTTTTTTTTTTTTTTTTTTTTTGATATCCAGATATCCCAGCTGCGCCAGACTACATCCTGGACCCCTAGCAATTGGCCCCTCAACGGCTAGGGGAGGTAAACCGCGGGATATGCCCGAGCTGACTCCCAGGTTCCTGCCCCACTTATACTCCTCGCCCCCAAGAGAACCTTCGTCACTGGACCACATGACTATGACTTTTCTTTGTCTTTGCCCCTTTGGAGGAGGGAGGAGGGAGCTGGGTTTGGTATACGAAAAGAGGGCAGCAGACCGGCGACCGGTTGGGGAAGTGCCTTTTTTAGCCGAGTTAAAAAAAAAAAAAAAAAGCCTTCCTCTCTGTTTAAAAAATTTTCAGTAAAGACTTTCTTTTTTTGGTTGTTGCTGTAAAATATACTAGGTTGAATGTTACAGAAAATATAATAAGAGGTAAAAAAATGATAATTAAGTTTTTGATGAGTTTTCTCTATATAGGCAAGTCAAATTTACATCGAGAGGAATATGTATTTCAAAAGGTAAGTTTTATATATGTGAATATTGTTTTAAATGGATGACCTGTGTAGTAGGGTTAATAATTAGGGGTTTTAAATGTAAATAATATTGAATATGGGTTGTTTGGTGAATGATGGCAATATCTCAGCCCCAAAAAAAAATTAAAAAAAAAAAAAAAAAAAAAAAAAGTGATGAGAGTAGTTGATTACAATTGATGTGTGTGTAGTGTGTGATCTCCCCATTTTTTATCTTTGGCCAAAGAAAACAGTGTTACAACTTACAACTACTAAAACACACCCATTTCAAAAAACGTACCTTCTAAATTAATTCAAAGTAACCTATGAATGACATTACATTGGAAGAAAAAGAAAGGAAAACATATGTCCAATCTTTGGAAGGAGAAATTTTGGGTTTTTAATTTAATTCATCTTGGAAAATTCTCTCTCTCTCTCTCTCTCTCTCTCTCTCTCTCTCTATATATATATATATATATAAGTATTTAACCTTCTAGAATAGAGTTCCAACTCAAAAAGGGTTTTTGCCATCATAAGATAAAGAGGGCAAACAGTGTACTAATTTTCTGCCTTGAAGAAGATGGAAATGAGAAAAGGTTAAAAAAATAAATAAATAAATAAAAATCTGGCGTGGGAGGATGGATGGAGCTGTTTAACTGAATAATTTTGACTTAAAAGAAAAGAGTTTTAATTAAAGCATTTTTGTGGGGCCAAAGTTTACAATTATAGCCTTTGAACAGCTATATTTTAGGGGGTGTTAAAAGAATAAAGCATCATTCATTGTGAATGAAATCAAGTATTACTAGTTGTACCTAATAAGAAACCATAGACGTTTAAGAAAAAGAAAAAAAATGTCTACCATTCCTTTTTTCTCCCTGCATGCAGTTCTGCAATATTTCCTCAATTCTTTCTTATTATTTTCAAATACACCATGAATGATTGGCATCATTTATTTTAATATAATAGGGATACATCATATAACCAAGCATTAAAGACCTTCTATTTCTCCTCTCTTTCTAAAGCAACAAAAAAAAAAAGACCTTGTATTTTCTCCACTAATATTAGCCCAGAAATGATCTTTTTTTCCAGCTACGAGGTGAAGGGGCCACAGAATCTGTGCCCTTTTTTTTTTTTTTTTTTTTGTTTTTTTCAACACACAAAATATGCAAAATCTTCAGCACTAACATATACTACTAGTGTATGTCTTTGTCCCAACAATAATGAAGTTATAAATGAGTAGCCAGAAGGAGGTGGGGGAGTGTAAAATCCATGTGCTTGCATGAACCGGAGTGTGGAAGGCTACCATATATAAATTGGGGCGACAAGGGCTGTCCGCTCAATCACGTAATGAGGAGTAATAATGAGAAACAGAAATTCATGGGTTGGAAGGATGGCTCGTCAAACCTCTGTAGCGTTTTACGGGGATTGCTGCTATTTGTTGAGGAGACATTCACATCCCATGCGTTCTTTTCTTTTACTTGAAATCATGATGGTGTTCATCTTGATGACTTTTGATGGCCCTTGACTGGATTCTTCTTCACATACGAGACCCTGAGAGTCCCGAGTCAGTCCAGTAGTGCTACTACCATACTACTAGTATACTGTACCGCCCGCCTATAGATTCTTTTTTTTTTCCCCCCCCTCAATTTCTCTGCTTTTAGAATAGAACTGCCACAGATATCCTGATACTGATCTGGGTCTGGAACCTAAAATAAAATGCTTTTGCAGGTCTCAAAATCTCAGTGAATAGATCATTGATGATGATATGGGATAACCCTTCAATGATTAATCATGCTGCATTTTCTCCAATAGTAAAGAGCTCGTTCCATTTGCTTATGTCTCTCCAGTTCAGAAAGAGTCCGAGTTGACTGGACATTTCAACCCTGAATGGGACGTCTCAGTTCAGGATTGAGACTGGACTACATGATGTCCCAGCATAAATAGCTGTCATGATTGAGGGTGGCTCAAACAAAGAGAATTTTTTTTTTTTTTTTTTTTTTTTTTGGGTAAGTTCAACTAAAGAGCATTAATTAATAGGCAATCCAAAAACATCATTCTAACCCAAGAGTAAACTTAAAATAGCTGCCCAATTACAATTTTATATATTCCAAAATCAGAATCGGAAAATGTACTCTAGTAAAGACTTCAAACTTCCAAGAAAGCACAGTGCAGTAGAAACATTTGCTTCACTTTTCTTAAGCATTTTATGGGAATGGGGACACTTCATAAACTCTATACAAAACCCATAAGTAAATATGTATATATATTGACACAAGTCCAGTAACAAACATATGGTCCAATAGTTGAAGCAATAAGGATCTGTCTCAATTGGAGGTCGGAACCAATTTGAAGTGAAAACTGGTAATAATACTTTGCAAGGCACAAATAGAGATGGCAACAGAGAATTAATAAAAACTTGATTGAAATTAATCACATAAAGCATTTGTAAGCAATTTGATCCCTAAGTAAATGCAAACACTACAGGTAACATATTACACATAGAAAGACAGGAAAATGGGTAGAAACAATTGGCACTAGTCAAACAATCAATTCGAACATACCAACAAAAACATATGCAGGTTGTTCAACCATCATATATGCCAAGAAGAAATGTTTAAGATCCAGCAAAGCCAACTGCGAAGCGCTTCTTCTACTTAGATTGCATCTCAGAACGACAGGTGCTTTATGCCAGACAGCCATTGCATAACAACATACAACATGCAATTAATCTCATGGAAAAACACCATGATAGATGTATAAAGAAAAGTCTCCTGTAAATAAATATAGCACTGGTGAAGTAGTCGACAACAAATAGAAGAGCAAATTAATCTCTTCATTTTCTTTGTTTTGCCTTCCAAATAAAAAGAAGTTAGGCAAGAAAGCTGCTGGGCTTGTTAAAGAAACTTGTAGTAACTAAAAAGCATTTGGCCTACCAAAATGAATCCACTCCAGCTGTACCAGGTTTCTATGATGCCTAAATTGATCTGGGATCTCAATGTGCTTATGATATAAATGAATTCTCAACATTCTATCATGTCTTTCAAGAAAATACATGTTAATGTTTTTGCCAAATCTAATAACAACTTGAACCACAACTGCCAGAAGATTCAATCCTAGCTTCTTAATAAACAAATTGAATTTGGCCTTCTAAGCATTAATAGCCTGATTTTAGCATCTCAAAACTTTAGAAATTAAATAAATTAGGTCCTTCTACCAGGTATTCTTAAGAAGCCCTTCCAAGCTGAAATAAATTATGTCTGAACTTTGTACTAAAGAGTTCACGAAAACAATACATCAGATATTTTCTTATTAGGTACATTCGCCACATGTTGCAAAATGACAATGAATATAAAATAAACCAAGGATGACAACTTAACATGCAAATAAATTCCTCTATGATTGATAACAAGGGATCACAGTCATGAATATGGTA
Organism: Marsdenia floribunda; assembly: GCA_035583425.1. NCBI lineage: Eukaryota > Viridiplantae > Streptophyta > Magnoliopsida > Gentianales > Apocynaceae > Marsdenia > Marsdenia floribunda. Next base: position 13,809,054 of record JAXGGT010000094.1, on the reverse strand, counting down.
ACTAGTTGGCACTTCCAAAATTCACCTACCAAGCTAATATCCCTTTGAAATGAGCATGACAGATAACCATACCAGTTGGAGTATCAGGTTCCTGTTTCAAGTCTTTTAAGATGCTCATAGTCTTCTATGTAAATAAACCTAAAACATCAAAAATTTTTGCCAACAATTGGTGGCTGAGGATTTATTAGATAAAACAAAAATTTCAAGTTTTAGCACGCATACACAATGTAGAGTGGCTCAAAAAATAACAAGATAAAGGATAATCGTTATGATTAGATGAACAGCTATCAATTACAGTACATCATGAAATGACTACTTGCACTTTTTGGAGCAGGTCCTCGACCATAGCTGAGTTCACTATAATAAGAATTCCTCATTGACAGTTTCATTCCCGATGCTCAAAATTTCAAAAGTATGGAATACAATTTCTTCATACATTCCATCATATTGACAACACAATCACATAATATTCTGAAACAGCTATTATGTAAGGAATGCAACATGATTCGATATTACGTGTTCAAAATTCTTAGAAACTGCCAACAAGTTACCATATGAGAAAAGAGAATGCAGGATGATTTTACGTTTCAGAAATCCAATAGTGTACCAGCAATACTCGTTGCCTGAAGAACAAAATTTCCATTCCATCTCTAGTATAACCCTACTATTGTAATACCCAAAAGCAGAATCCACAGAAAATCCAAGAAAACAACGTTAACTAGTTGAACCTGCCCTCTCAGTCTCCATCCTCTGCCCAAACACCTTTGTGGCAATCATGTTATCCTCAAAAAACTTCCCATAAGGATGGTTCTTGGGCACCAATCTCCTATACTTCTCGAAATTCTTCTCAGCCTCATCATTCTTCCTTAACAGAGTATATATTATTCCTTGACATAAATAAGGTCTAAAATCCCGCGGTTCCTCCTTTACTAACTCCTCATAAACCTTCAGAGCGTCTCTATATTTCCCTTCTATCACGCAAAGTTGAGCTAACAACAGCTTAAAATCCCTTAAATCACTATTCCTATTCTGTTTCTTGCACATTTTCATAGCCTCCTGAATTCTCTCTTCAATCACCTTTAATTCTCCAACAGAATCACCCTCTGACACCGCCATAGCGAGACCGTGATAGGCTCCAACTTGGTAGGGGTCTTTAGCTATGATCTCGTTAAACCCTTTTTTTGCCAATTCAGTCTCGCCAATGTAAACATGCAGGTGGGATTTCATCAAAGGCCACTCTTGTTCATGAGGTTCGAGCTCAATCAATTTCTCTACAATGCTAATGGCTTCATGCGGTTTCTGATTTTTGATACGCACCTCCATCAAATTCTTCAACGTCTCCACATCATTAGGCTGGTTAAGCAGGTCATCTTCAAGTGATTTTTCTCTCTCTACATCCGAAACCGTGTCTTCTGTAGTAGACTCAACTGTAGAGCTGACAGGTGAGGCAATAGCAGGTTTAACTGTCAAAAGATTGAACCGGCAAAAGAAGAGAGCCGCCGCTGCAGTTGTCACCACGATGGTTGCTCTGAAAAATGAAGCCGGCAGCGAAATAAGAGTTTCTGGGAACTGAGGATTTCCCTTCACACTTAGGCTTCCAGGTGAGTTTGAAAAAGAGGCTTTGACGGAAGTAGATTTATATGATGATGAAGATGCCTGCCGGAATCGGAAGGACAACGAAGAAATGGGTCGGGAGAAAAATGGACGGTGATGATGGACGGAGGCGATGAGAGGTTGGTGGCAGTGGTTCACTTTAGCCGGAGTTACAGGTTTCATGGCGTAATTCATGGCGTTAGGGTTTAACAGTGAGGGGGATAGGAGTAAGGAAAGAAACAGATTAGACGGGAGGCGGAAGAACAGGCTAGGAGAATGAGCACGTTCTAACTTCAAAGAAAGCTCTGAACAATAATGGGCTGCTTCCTAAATAAAGTTGGGCCCAAATTCATTTCCATAGATATTCGGACGTAGTAGAAGTTTCTTGTTGTCTTCCAATATATTTTGGGCCACTAGTGGGCCTAAATCAAATAACTTTTCATATCAATTATTACATATTTTTAGGAGTTAAAAAGTCAAGTCTTGTCTCAAATTTAAATTAGTAAAATAATAATTTTAAATATATGATGATTTAACAAAAAAAATATATATATATACATATATATATTATTTTTAAAAGGAAAATAAAATAATTATTTTATTTTAATATATAATTCAAGTGATTATACAATGACTTCATGGCTCTTTTGGTTACAAGTTTTGATATAATAAGGAATGAACATTAAAAAATGGATAGGTATCTATGTTTATTAATGGACACATAGGGAAACCAGGAGATACCTAGCAAATGGGTTCAGTCATGGAGATGCATGAAGAAGAGAAGACATTATTCGGCACATCCGACGATTTGAAATTAAATGGTCCCTCTTCCATTTTCGTTCTTCATCATCATCATCAGTTCATTTAACCAACAATTTTTACACTACACTCCTCTATCGTCATAAAAGCAGCAACAGTCCACACACTACGTACCTCCAAATCTGGAAAACCAACAAAAACAAAAGCAAAAATCCATTTTGTATTTCTATTTCTTCAATTTTGGTCGGCCGGCTCCGCCAGCACCACGTACTTACGCACGCACCCAGTTCTACACCTAGCTGCTCAAGCACCAACCCCATGCTCCGTCGACCGCCATCGTGTTACCTACCCTCTCCTCGTCAAAGGTATTAATTAATTAATTACAGCTAGAGAGAGAGAGAGAGAGTAGAAGTTTTTCGATTTTTTATTTTTTATATTGGTAGAAATTGAACCCCCTTATAATTATTATTATTAGCTAGAATACATGATGAAAAATAAAAATAAGGTCGTAGTAGTAAGTAAGTGATGATGATTGATGATTGATGATCGACGATCCATCAGAGACATTAATTTGTATTTTGTGGGGAATTTGAATCCAATAGCTGCAGCTTCTGGATTCTCTCTCTTGTCTCCGTTTCAGATGCTTTTTCCTCTATTTTCTTACTGTAAGCTTCGAAGAACTCTTTGTTCTCTTTCTCTAGCTCTTTCCACACTGCACATAATATTCAAATTATTTTTAGATATTATCTGAAATGATTAAAGTATATATTAAACCTTTAAATACCAAAAAGTAAACAAAATCATATTATTATTATTATATTTTAAAGGTTTATGTCAATAATGAGTTTTGAGGTTTTTTTTTTTTTTTTTTTAAATGTAGAAGGGACAGCATATATATATGTATATGTATACACTGTAGAGACTATATATATATATGTTTATTCCCCCCTACTTGTACCTAACTAATGTATACCAACAGAATATCTACATATATATATGTTCTCAGTAAAAGTATATATATATGTACGAAATTAGGAGCTCAGAGGCCTCGTTTCAGGCAAAAAAAAAAAAAAAGAAGAAGAAAATAATTTAAAGCAATACTATACTACCTGCTTTGAGCTAAGTTTCTTTCTTGTCGTGTACGTGTGTGTGTATGTATAAATAGATATATATATATATATATATATAAAACTGTAGATGAATAATATTCCTAGGTTTGGGTAACTGATGATACCAGTAGAAGTGATGACAGGTTTGATATTTGCATGTTTGGAGAGAGCTTCCATGCACTCCTCTTTGCTCATATTGAATATGATACACTCTTCGATTAGATGTTGCACCTGAATCATCATCAAATTTTCTCAAATATTCTCTCCATATACTGATATCAGTCGCTGATCTCATATATATATATGATTGATTCCAATATCATCAAAAATTAAAGAGCATGATCTGAGAGTAATTTGTAATTGCTCACCATGTGGATGTACTGAGCTGAAGAATCTGCAGCCATATGCTTCTGCAGGTTCTACTTCCTCCTTTTTTTTTCCTTTCTGTTTTCCCAAAACAATCTGTAATATATATGAAGCCAAAAGATATAATAGGAATATTAATTGAATCTACAAGATATATATAGAGAGAGAGAGAAGTTGCAGAAGATCGGCTGATTAAGAAAGTAGGGTTTTGGTGAAAGAGAAAAGAATTCAAAGAAACAAATAGATTAATGAGATTGCTGAAGATTTCCCCCTGTAATAAGACGATAATGTAAAGAAAAAAGGTGGAGGTGTTGGTATTATATTATATTTTATTTATTAAAAGAAAAGGAGCAAAATAAGGGTTTTCATCTCAAGGTGCATATTGTTGTTAATAATTTATTATAAATATATTAATAAGTGTTATAAATATATTTATTATTTGTTATAATAATATTTTATATATTAAAATAATATTATTTTAATAAAAATATAAATTTATTATTAATAAAAAATATATGTATATATATTATTTTAACTTTTAATTTTATGTTAGAATTAGATTCTTTTTTAATTTTTGTTTTTTAAAAAAAAAAATTGGTGATTTTTTTTTGGACATATTTTGACTTATAATTTTTAAAAATTATGAAAGAAATTGTTATTAATAAAAGAATGAACAACTCCATTGATGGCTGTTAAAATAATGTTCATAAGATGGGAGAAAATGATGCGGTGACGTCATATAGTGTGGGGTCAGAAGTCCCACGTGGGAGGAGGGATACGATTGGTTAAGAGAAGATTAGGGGAGATTTTATTAAACGAGGCCGCCCCTTAGTTGGACTACGCCACTCTGGCACCCCCACGTGACCCTTCTTCCAGCACGGTTTCCAAAAGAGAAGTCTATTGGGCCCACCTGATACGAAGCCCACGGAGAATAGTACCACCGGCACAAATAGATCCCGTAGCCTCCTCGCTCAGACTTCTCCCTTACCTCAAGGTAACGGCGGCTTCGGTCTGATTTTACAATTTTTTGGTAACTCGTATCTTTATTGATTAATTCTACAAAGAGTTATAAAAGTATACTTTTAAGACTATAACACATAGTTAAAATTTGGTACAAGATCGTTTTTGATGAAAATTAAACTCAAATCTTTCATTTTTTTTTTTTTTTTTTTTTTGAGAAAGAGATCTGTATATTACTTGGGATCGTACAAGATAAACTTGACAGGCAACGCAGCATTTACTGCAAACAGAGGGTGTCGAACTTGCAATCCTTTAATACGCAGGAGAACACTTTGCCACTAAGCCATTAAGCTCTTGACCCAAATCTTCCACTTAATAAGCCTGATAGAAGCACGTAAGTAAAAAAAAAAGTCACACCTACCACCTTGTTGTCCAGATTTTACAATTTTAATACATATTATATTCTGCTCAATTATTAACACAATAGGGATAGTTACTTACCAAAAAAAAAAAACACAATAAGGATACTTACATATAAATATAAATATTACTCTTAATCAAAATAAAAATGATAAGAAACTAATTTTTTTCTCTCCAAAACAAATATGGCTGTTCTTTCCTTTTCTAAAACACACAAATAATTAATGTGATATTTGTATATGCAACACGAAAAGGCGGGGGAGGACTGGAGGAGAGTGATGTAGCCGAAAGATCCTGTATTCCGACAGAATGGTCTTCCTGACAGACCCTTCAGTTAGTACCTGCAAAAGATGGGAGAAATGGGTTTATCCCCCAAGTTAGTAGTCTGTCCAATAATGAGGTCAAACTCTAAAGCAAAGGGATTAAAAAAACTTACTTTTTTTGGGAAACATTCATTATTTATATAAGAGACAAATCTCGAATTTAAATAATTTCAATGTAAAACCTCTTAGACATAAATAATTATATATTTATGCCTATATACACCAGACAGGACCACAGGCATTCACTTGCAAAGTATAAGGACAGGAGCTCGTGAATGTATCTCCGTTTCTAGCTTAGAATTTGTTCGTTTACCAAAAAGCAGACCTTGAATCTTTGCTTGTTCGTGACAAAGCTTCTTCAGTTTCAGTTCCCGTCAGTGATCTTTCGCCTTCATGTATTTATTTTCCCTGCTTTTTCCCATTCTATCTAATTAACAACCAACTTGCCTTATCTCTCTCAAACCGTAGTTTGGCACAAGATAGGGATCTTCTAAGTATTATTTAAAGGTCACAAATTTAACACTCACTGTCAACATTACATTAAAAATCAAAGTAAAACGTTCTTATTTTTATTTATTTATTTATTTATTTATTTAAAAAAAAATCGAATTTTATGTTTTATAGGTAATGTTGTAAACAAACTAAGTCGTTCGCAAACAAGACTCGTTTATACTCGATTAAAACTCATTTGTTTATTAAACAAATCGAATTTAAATACTTTATTACGCTCAATTAATATCGGAATAAACTCGAACAATGTTCGCGAATATAATCGTGTGTTAGAAAAAAATTATAATATTTATATATTATATAAATTATTATTTAATAAAATTTTTATAAGATTTTTTAATTTATTGAATTATTAAATACTTAAATTATATAAGTTATTGTTATTTTAAAAATTTTAAACTTAATAAAAATTTGATATTTTTACTATTTATATTTATATTTTTTTATAATTTTATAAAACATAATTGGATTCAAACTCGCTCGAGTTAGTTTGAAAATTAAACGAGTTGAACTCGAATAACTTTTGAACTATACCAATAAATAATAGAACGAACTAAAACAATGCTTGAAAATTAAACAAAACTTGAATGTTCAATTTGACTCGATTACAATTGTATTTGTAAGTGAGACTCAATAATAAAATTTTAATCTGTATCAAAATTTAAAAGGACCTTTACTGTTCTTTTTTTTTTTTTTTTTTTTCTTTCTTTTCTCCATCCATTTTACCTTTACTAATTTTATAATCCCTATTTCTTCACATAAAAGTACAAAAATCACTACTGAAACATGTTATCCCACACCGAATCTCCCCAATTCAAGTACGAAGGGTGAAAGGCCGAATGAAGAAAATGACAAAGGGCCAGGAATAAAGCCTGGGGCTTGGAGTAAGTAGATAAATTTCAACACTCTACACAAAATTACAAATTCATTGTGAATGACATGTAACAGAAAATAAAACCTGTCCCGATACAAGAATATTGTCAACCTCACTTAAAAACTAAGGTAAAGGAAAATTTTCTCCCAATAAAAAATTAAATTTTACAATCAAAACTAAATTTAAATTACTCGAATTAATAACTTTAAAATACAAAAATGGTGTAATTAAAAAATGCACAGAAATAAAATCCTATCAATTGAAATCAAGATACACCAAATAGATGAAAACTGTTGGCAAATGGAAAGAAACGTGCTGTTGTGCGGGTGAGGTCCCCATGGACCTATTTGAATCTCACTATGGCGTGTGTTGCATGCGAAAGAAGTGGTGTGTGTGTGTGTGTGTGTGGGGGGGGGGAAGAGAGAGACAGAATATGCTACAAAGCCAAAATTTTATAACATAGAAAAGACTTAAACCGTCAGTTTTTATTTTTATTTTCTTAATTTAATTCTTAATATTCATTCTTTGATATAATTAAATTATTATATTTTTTTTTAATTTAACAAATTTCCAATATATATATATAAATACACTTAATCCACCTCTGTACAAAATTTATTATTTAATCTATTTAAACAATAAATTATATATATATATAATTAAATGTACTAATTCATTATACATTAAAAACTCAATAAAAAAAAAAAAAAAAAATCTACCTTACCAATAATCAAAACACTAGAAATTAAATCTACCAATTTTGTTTTCTTTTTAATATGAATTTGAATATTATGAGAAATCTTGAAAGGTTAATACTAATTTTCTTTTTTTTTTTTTGGTTTTTGGCTGGTTACTAAATTAATTTTGTAGAATAACAGAACTGTGATTTTTTAATTGTATTTTTAACATTAACCGGTGATTCCTTTCTAACAAGAAGAATGCAAAATCTGGGCTACCACACACAACCCTATCGAGTAGTTAAAAGCATAGCTTCCTTCACCACACTATAAAAAAAAAAAAAAAAAAAAACCGCAAACCGTGATATAACACCTCTCAAGGCACCGATTGTTAAAACATGGAATCCAAGGTTGCTTTGGAGCTAAGACGACAACATCAGCGGCCGACCAAGGTACACTTGTACACAAAATACAATGTCAGCTGTATTCGATAGTAGGGTTGCATAATGTCATCACCATATACAGCTACAAACCATAGATGTTCATTTATTACAGCGTCTTCAATTTCAAATTGAAACGATGAGCGTTTCTATTTGTATCGTGGGACCCCATAATCAATTTGACTAGGCAAACTCTTCGAATTTTTGCTTTTAAATCAACATCTTTCTTCCATCCCAAGAACCACAACGGGAAAAACTAAGATTACATGCTTACGGTGTAAATTTTTATGAGATGCCCACAGGATTCTGGCTTTGTTAATTCCAGAATCCAGATTAAATCAAACTTTATGCAAAAAATTAAGCCTGAAAAATTAAGAATGACCAAAATATTGTAGTTATTGTTTTGGTCATCCTGAGGGTCCAACCTCTGTATAACTTCTTAACAAACAATGGTTATTTCAAGAAACCACCACTATCCCACCATCTTTCAGGGCACCCCTCTGTAATGCAGAAACTGATAACATTTCTATCCAATGGAGTTATTAAACAGAGAATAAAAACCACCTGACACTTAAGAAAAAGTAGTACGAACCTGGGAAAAGCAACACCAATCAATCCTCCTATGCCCTTGTTCCAGTAAAGACCGTCTTCCCATGCTTCACTCTAATGACTTCTTTCCCTTCTCTTCAGCCTTTATGGAGTCATCTTGTTAGGACCACGTAGATCAGATGACAACAAACCAGAATCAGTAAGGAAAGTTCTATTACTGGTTAGAAGTAATACTAATGCAGTAATGCTAGTTAGAAGAAGTACTCATGGAAACAAGTCCACGTATTTTGGTCGATGGTTTTTGTCAAATACTGGACACCCACCAGACACTGCTGTACAACACTCTTGAAACAGATGGTACGGAAAGTAGGGGAACTAGAAAATAAATGATAAGAAAAGTGCAAGGAAGCAGGAGGAGGATTACAATATATAATTGTTGATACCCTTTCAAATATTGAAGAGCACAGAAAAACATTAGATCAACAAAACCCACTCTCTCAATAAAAATTACTGGGAGCAAAGCCCATGCACTTCACCCTTCTCCATTCAACTAATGCAATGAATATATATGGTGAGAACCTAATGGTCTAATATATCTTCTACAGTGAAAAGGACACAAGTAACAAGTCCAAAAGAAAGATGGGAAAAAAAAAAAAGAAAAGAAAGTATTCTCACTTACTATACGGAAAAAGTCATACATGTGCAAGCAGCACAAGAGGGAAGAAGCAGCAGACCTATGTAATCATTCTTTAACTCCCCATCATGCACATCTGCTCCTCCCCTCCCCTCCCCTCCTCTCCTCTCCTCTCTATCATTTCTTAAATTCCAGAACAATGGGGAGCACACTGCAGCAAGCTTGTCTAACTAATTGTCCATGGGAGCCTAAATCTACAAAGTATAGCCACACCTCCTGAAATCTCGAGCAAAAAAAGGGTGCCCCAGAGCTTCTCTTGCATTAAGACGCTCTGTTGGATCATAACGCAGAAGACCTTGCAGAAGATCAATTAGATCACCAGCAGAGTGATCTACATGCTGCATTACCAAATTCTGTAATAAAATAAAATCCTATAATTAAACTGATAATGATAATAGTAATATACAAAGGAGAAAATTAGAATTACCCAAAGAATGTGTGAATACTGCCACATCTAGCAAGAGAAGTAAACAAACATACACAGATTGCTAATAGACTGTGATGAGAGATACACAATAT
>JAXGGT010000094.1:13767669-13785175 GCA_035583425.1 Marsdenia floribunda | reverse complement strand
CAGTGGCATTTTTAGACGCCACTTGAATCATGTAATAGTTATTTTCAAGGAACTTGGCATTTCTCATCCGCCTTCCTTTTCATATATGGGTCAATCAAACATTGAATTTAGAACCCTGGTCATTTTTTGAATTTTTTTTCAAGCTTTACTACCTAGCCATTTTATGAATCTTTACTTTCTTATTTCTATGGAACACTATAATTTTTACTTGTTTTGCACTTATTGATTTCTTCTGTTTGCTTTTCCAAATTGCAGAATTTGTACAAGTATTCTCTCCTACACATCTTAAGATGCGTGTTTGGGAACGGGGAGCAGGTTAGATATTTTTTTACCTCAAAATGCATAATCGTAATAGGTCTGTATGAGAATAATTATTGGCTCTGTACTAGATCCCTTTTAAAATTTTGAATTGCCTGTGTCCTGTGCGTCTTTTAACTCTGTAGAGTGGGTTGGTTGGTTGGTATAGGTGCCACACTAGCTTGTGGAACTGGAGCCTGTGCAGTTGTTGTTGCTGCAGTGCTCGAGGGGCAAGCTGGGAGGGTGAGTGTAACTTAACTATAATACTGCATTAGGTTTCCATTTTTGGTTATATAAGACGTGCACACACTCTCCGGTGTGCTGTACCAGGACTTGAGTTTAACTTCAAAATGTTTCTTTGTTAAACAGAGTTGTACAGTTGATCTGCCTGGGGGTCCATTAGAAATTGAGTGGAGAGAGGAAGACAACCACATCTACATGACAGGTCCTGCAGAGGTTGTATTCTATGGTGCAGCTCCCTTGTAAGCCTTTAGATGTTCCGAAGCAGAGGGGAACTCTCTGGTGGTGTTGTTCAGCTTGCTTTCCAATTGTTGTATTAGCTCCGGACGCTTTAAAAGTGTAACTCCTGGAGCCTTTATCTGTTGTACCCTTCGGATAATTCTAGTTCAAAATGCAAAAGGGGCTTGTTTTATGATTGAGGCACATTTCCCCCTTTTACGAATTCGTTACTGTTTGACATGTGTTTGCTCAGCTTATCTCCTTGCCATTTTTTCGACTCTCAAAAATTTTCCATCCTGACCATTTTTCTTTACTCACATGAAAAACTTTAATCTCTAAATTAAATTTCATAATTTCCTTTTTAAAATCAAAATATTATTAGTAGATTTATGTCTATTTATATTTTCTAATGAAAACCATTAACAAAAATGCATTGCCCTCCAAAAAAAAAACAAACGAACTTTGTCATGCCTCAATCTTTTACATGGGTCCTTTTCAGAAACATGTTTTTGAGAAATCTGTGTAAAATATTCATATCAACCGTTCAATATCACAATCAAAATAGAACTTTCCTTTTCCATACTGGCCTTTTTTCTTTACCTTTTTGGCAGAGATTCTAAAAATAATTTAAGGCGCCTCATATTTGAATTTCATGTAATGGGCCAGGGTGGCCTAGTGAATCTTAAACTACGCGTATTTCAACTTTCAACGGCTATCTTTTCCTACAAATACCGCTTCTGCCAAGTAGCCGTTAGTCACCTCAAAATCACGTACAAATTAATCAAATTACACTCACTCCCCCCATTTCAAAGACTAACCAGCAATATCTCAAGAATTCAAGTTCTGAAAAAGGGTTCTAAACTGCAACTTTTGACTGCCTCTCTTCATTCTCCTTTCATCTTTCTGGTCTTTTTAATCTGTTTTTTTTTCCAGGTATTAGACATTCAATTCATTGATTTGAACTTGTGGTGGCTTTTTTTTAGTAAACTTTGAAGTTTAATTGGTGAAGCTGATCCGTCATGTTTCTGGTTTACCTGTTTCTTTGAAGGCTTTTGAGTAATTGGAAAGAAGATGTCAATGACTCCAGATCAATCCCGAAAAGTAGGGACTGGAGTAGCACCAGCATCTCCGGCACCTTTTCTCACACCAAGGCCGGAAAGGCGGAGACCAGATTCCAGAGGGAGTGAATGGAATTCCTACAGGCAGGACAGAGATAAAGAGGTCAACGTGCAAGTTTTGCTAAGATGCAGGTTAGTTTATTTTTATAGCTCTTTTTCCACATTAGCATGCTTCAGAAGGTTCATCATATATATATATATATATATATTTTAGGGGTGGCAATTGTCTGAGTTAGTTAAAATTATTACATTTAGAATTCGAAATAACACAAATTGAAACTGAATTCCATAAGAAAATTAATTGCGACAACTTGTTAATCTAATTATGACATATATATATATATATATTAGCTAATCTATTATTAGACTGGTTGATCCGCTAGGTTGGGTTATCTCAATCCTAACTTTTTAATTTTATGTGATTTTCATGTTGAGTTCTATCACCCCTAATATATATATATATATAGACACGAGTATTTAGAACTTATGCAAGAAGTAGGATTTGCTTAAGAGCTACATTTAAAATCATATTTGCCTTTTAAAATTTTCAGGCCTTTAAGCGATGATGAGCAAAGGTTGAATGTGGCTAGGGCAGTAACATGTAATGAGAGTAAAAGGGAAGTTACTGTTTTACAAAATGTGGCTAACAAGCATGTAGATAGAGTTTTCACATTTGACAAGGTATTTTTCCTCCTCCAACATCTTCTTCATGTTATTTCAGAAGTACTGCTTTTATGCCTAATCATAATTATTCTCTAAAATTTGAAAGGTTTTTGGGCCAAAAGCACAACAAAGATCTATATATGACCAAGCCATTTCCCCCATTGTTAATGATGTGCTTGAAGGTTTCAATTGCACTGTCTTTGCATATGGGCAAACAGGCACTGGTAAAACATATACAATGGAGGGTGGGATGAGAAATAAGGTATTCTTTAGTTTTCCATATGTTAATTGTGTCAAAGAATTACATTTTCAATTAATTCATTTCAATTTTACTGGATGTTCCATGTCACAGGGTGGTGACTTGCCTGCCGAGGCAGGTGTAATTCCAAGAGCTATTCGCCAAATATTTGATGCACTTGAGGCACAAAGTGCAGACTACAGTGTGAAAGTCACCTTTTTGGAGTTATATAATGAAGAAATCACTGATCTTCTAGCTCCAGAGGACTTGTCAAAATCAATGGAGGAGAGACAAAGGAAACCCATCTCCCTAATGGAGGATGGCAGAGGTTGTGTTGTTGTGAGAGGCCTTGAAGAGGAAACTGTGTATACTTCAAGTGAAATTTACAATCTTTTGGAACGAGGGGCTGCCAGGAGACGCACAGCAGATACCTTGTTAAATAAGCGCAGCAGGTATGCTCAATTTCTTAGTTAAGATGATATAGGACTGAGTAAAATGGCTGACAAAAGGTATTGTTTGCAGCCGTTCTCATTCTGTATTTAGCGTAACCATTCATGTAAAAGAATCAGCCGTTGGTGATGAGGATCTTATTAAATGTGGCAAGTTAAATCTTGTTGATCTGGCTGGATCAGAGAATATTTCTCGATCAGGTGCCCGTGAGGTATGTTATTCAGTTTGGTATAAGTGGATATTCAGGCATGTTGCTCTATTCACGTACTAATCAATATTGGGAGGATATATCTATACTTGAGCTCTGATCTGACTTCTATTCCTTCTAGCAATATATGAACTGTAGTTGAACAAATCTCCCAATTTATTGGCAGGGTCGTGCAAGAGAAGCTGGGGAAATAAACAAGAGCTTATTGACCTTGGGTCGCGTCATAAATGCACTGGTCGAGCATTCTGTTCATATACCTTACAGGTTTGCTTTCACTACTTCCTCACACTTCACATTTTTCAATTTATATGAAGTGAACGTCACTTTCCACCTAATTGCTGTCTTCTCTGAATTGAGCTTGCAGGGATAGTAAACTAACTAGGATATTAAGAGATTCACTTGGAGGGAGGACAAAGACTTGTATTATTGCAACAATCTCTCCCTCTGCACATTGTCTGGAAGAAACTTTAAGCACTTTAGATTATGCACATCGTGCCAAGAACATAAAGAACAAACCTGAGGTTTATTGTTGTTTCTTTTCTCTGATCATTCTTTCTTAACAATATGTGGCCGTTGGAATTGAATAACATTATATATGCAGGCAAATCAAAAATTTTCCAGGGCTGTGTTGCTTAAAGATCTGTATCAGGAAATAGAAAGAATGAAACAAGGTCAGAACGTGCACCTTTATTCAAGGAGTAGATATCATAACTTAAATTTCCAGCTTTATTTACTTCTCTCAATGAAATTGTGCAGATGTTCGAGCAGCAAGAGAAAAGAATGGTGTCTATATTTCAAATGAAAGGTTTCTGCAAGATGAAGCTGAGAAGAAGGTATTCCACAAAATCTGCTGCTGTTCTTTATTTTTCCCTCATCTAATCTTTCAGTGGATTTTTGTTCTTAGACACACATTATATACCATACATGATTGCAAGCAACAGACAATAGGGATTACTTTGGACAGATTATGACATGAATTTGACGATTTTAGAATTATGTGGTTACCATTTAACTCTGTATCAGAGTAAAATCAAGTTCTCTAAATATTTAGAATGGCTGCACCTGGAATTGTCATGAATTCATTTGTTTATCACCTTCTGCTAAGTTGAACTGTGTTTTGCAGGCAAAAAATGAGAAGATAGAGCAATTGGAGAATGATCTGAACATCAGCATAAAAGTAAATCTGGATTGGACCATTTTTCTTTCTTAGATTTTGAATCAGTTGATTGATTGATTGATATATAAAAATATATATCTTTATCTATTCCAGCAAGCTGATAAATTTCAAGAGCTATATCTTACTGAGCAAGAAGAGAGGTTCAATGTTCAGAATGAGCTCAAGGACTGCAAGGTAAATGTGTTCAAACTCACTAAAGGAATGCCTGTTTTTGTTTTTTTTTTTCAAACTACTTAGATGTTCTTCTGGACTTGCCACAATCTAACTTAAATATCTATTCATCAGTTAAATTTAGAAAATCAGAGAAGGGCTTTGGAGGATCTACAGGAGAAGCACGATTTAGTTATTGCCAAGTTGAATGAGAAGGAGCATATGATTGTCAGATTACAACAATCAGGTAAAATTCTTAACTTTCTTCATGCTTACTACCCATTTGAATGTCCAAATTACTAATGATTGAGTGAATTTCTTGATATAAACAGAAACTTGTTTAATTGAGTGTGCAAAGGAGATGCAGATGAATTTAACAAACGCATCAGAGGACATCACGGCTCTGTTTGTAAAATTGGGTAAGCTATTATTAACAAAATTTCATGAAATTTTGCATCTTTCTCCTTAGCTTCATTACTTAATTATACTTTTATCATTGATTAGGTTAGTTTCTTTCCGGTCCTTTATTAGCATGTTCCTGACTTTTTCTGAAAGAAATGGTATTTCGTTTAGCACCTTCTGCAAATGAGCTTCAATAAGCTGATTGCTGTTCAGCATTTCTTTACTGCTGATACATTATAGTGAAAAATTGAAGGAGTAGTTTCCCTGTAAAGCCAGTAGGTCCAGACACTATGCTAAAACTTGTATAATTTTCAGAAAAAAAGGATAAACTGGAAGCAGAAAATCAAGATCTGCTCTCTACATTTGGATCACGGATTGACCAAAGTTTAAAGGATCTCCACAAGACTGTTCTTGGGTCAGTGTCCCAGCAACAGCAACAACTCAGATGCATGAAAGAGCACGCTGGCATATTCCTTGCTCGTAAATGTAACGTAAGAAATTAAAGCAAAAGAGAAGTCAGTTTTACACTTTGTTTTTGCAAAATAATAAATCAGATAATATTTAACAGGTGACTGAGCTTATGGATTCAAAAGTCCGGAAAATGACAGAGACATACACTTCAGCAACAGAAGCTTTGACAAAACTTGCTGATTCCCTACAGATGAAAGCTTCTTCGGATCTAGAGGAAATGAAATCCATGATATTACTAAAGGCAACTGCAGTGGAGAATGTATAATGCCTCACTAATGAGTTTATCTTTCTGTCTGATGACTAATATATAATTGTTGCTGGAATATGATTTTCTTGCCACTTCTGTTGGATTCATGTAGTTCCTCAGAACTGTATCTGTGGAGGCGAAGGACATTATTTCCGATATTCAGAGTTCTATACATGAGCAAAGACAAATTGTGGCTTTCTCCGTCCAACAACATCAGGAGGTTGATTCTTCTTGTTACTTCTATTGATATTAAGCAAATTATTTCCTTCTTTTTGCTCTTGTTTCTTGAATTCCTATAGTTGCTTTTTTATAGACTCTGTTGAGTAATCCAGGGAATGCACAGAAATCTGGTTTCTGCACAAGAGATATCAAGGGCAACGGCCAACTTCTTTACAGATATTCTGGCACATACTTCTTCACTAGTTGAAATTCTTGAAGAAAACAAAAGTAACAAATGCCACCAGTTGCACAATTTTGAGAGGATGTTCAAGGTGAAAAATCACATTTATTCTAAATGAGACAAATTTAAGCCAATATTTTCCTCAAATCTGATTGCTTTGTTTTTCGTAACTCATCTGACACAGGAGGAAGCTCTGCGGGATGAACAATTAGCCCAGGAAAAAATTGCAGTGATATTGGCAAATCTGAGAGCTAAGAGAACTGCTATGGTTAGTGTACTTTTTCAGTATCTTTAACGTTTTAGCTGACATACAATAAACTTTTCCTTTTTCATACTTGATGTCATTAAAACTCATAATAGGTATCTGAAGCCTCGAAAAAATTTGAGGAGACATTTTTGGAAGAAAAGAATAGAGTATCGGAAAAATTGTTCGGGGTCCAGTCAGTCTCAATCAATGCGAAGGAAGAGTTGAATGGATATGTTGAGGATGTGACAAATAGTTACTTGAAGGAAACATTATTTTCAGCTGAAAGCAAAACAGCTATGGAAGATTGTTTGCTGGAGTGGTATGTACTTATTGACTTATTTGCAAGTATCACTAGATCTTATTTGTGATCTTTCATGGATCTCTGATCTCGTAGGCATATTCAACACCAACTGCACATGATAATCAGGCTTATCAAAATTTACAGTTGAACTGGCTATAAATAAATTTAGAAATTGAGTCTCCTCCTGGCAATACAATGTACAAACTCACCTTCTCCTTTTGTTTTTTCTATGCACCAGTTCAAATAAGGTTGATTTTGCCAATCAGCAACATGAGAGTGCACAATTAGGTCTGAATAGCCTTGTCAAGAACAGTCTTGCAGACATAGAGTCCGTTGTTCGGTAAGTTTATAAAAATTATGGTCTTTTTGTGCATTTTAGTTCTTTCTGCATTTTCTTACATATCGTACTTGTCGTGTCACCCCTTGCATATATCATCCATATGATATATAGGGAAAGGATTGCTGCAAATAATGCAACACACAGAGAGCTGATGTGCAATTCCTCATCTATGAGTTCAAAATTGGAAGCTCAGAGCCAGAGTCTGCTTGATTTTGTAAATGGTATTCAAAAGTCCCCCTTAGCTAGATATATTATTTTCATTTCCCGTCTTGTATTACTTCTTGTTAATAATTGTCATCATCAATATAAATTTCTGCTAACTGAGTAAGTCCATCTTGCAGATTCCCTGATGTTGGACAAGGAAAACGAGGAGAAAATACAGTCCATGTCCAACATCTGCATGAATCAGCTTAGTACTTTACGTGAAAGCCACAATGAAGGCATATCAAATATCCAAAGCAGAGCAGAGCAGTGCCTCCAAAAAGAGTATTTGGTATGTTCATTTCCACTTGTGTTGGGTTCTTTTACAATAAAAGATTATGAGAGCTCCTCTATGGTTTTCAAATTAGAAGAACATGCTTTTAGGATTTTCTTTTGTTTGTCGTGCGAGTCCTCCTAACCTTTTTAAGGTACTAACTATTATTAATAAGTAAACAACACGGCTTTTAGGGATGACAAGTTAGATAAGTTCTCCTCTCTAAGAAATATGTGTTTGTAGGATAACTGTTAGGTGCAATCATCTCCTCTGCAACACTATCTGCTATGCTTTTCCTATCTACATTTTTACTGAATAGGAGGATGTGAAAAAAAAAAAAACAGGTTGATCAGAACACTGACTTCATACCTGAGAAGAGAAGTATACAAATCCCAAGTGCTGCTTCCATTGAGGAGATGAGAACATCATCTCTATTCATGGTTAACTCAGAGGCTAAACCAAAATGGAGCACTGCTGGAAAGAAAATTCATCAGCAGCAGCAAGCACAGTCCTACCATGAGTTGTCACCAAACCGAACCCCATTTGGTGATGTCAACTGATTAAGACGCACACAACAGATGCATGAAAGAAAACAATCTCTTGTGGGTTCCATCATGTTACTTTGTAAAATTACTCATCAACTGATGAGTAAATAACTATATCCCATCTCATCTGCTCACAAGATGTACCAGAATCCAAGTCCCTCAGAACAGGGTTGTACCAGAATCAATTCAGTAATAAGACAAGGTATATACATAATTTCCCTTAAACGGAAGTTCAGGTTGGTTCTTGAATCTTGAGTGAGATATGTTTGATGCATCCTTAATGCTTCTTCACAAGATTTATTGTAATTTTTTTTTTTTTGAATGTTCTCTCATCCTCCACAAGGAAAAGATAAAAGATACAGCCATCCAGGTGTTAATTTAAACCAAAAAAATTAGGAAGCATGACTTTTTGGGACCAGACTTCACTTCTTGGAGGGTTATTTTATTATCAAAATAAAAAAAAAAAAAATCCAGATTACATGAAAAAGGAAATTGCTAATAGTAAATTTATCTTATGATGATATTTACAAGTTAGGCAAGATTTTTGAAATCCCTTTTGCTTACTCTAAATGTTTGTGCTCTTTCTAATCTAAAGACCAAAGCACTATATGACATGACCAAAAATCTCTCCCTCTTTTTAACCACCTTTTTTAATGCGCAGAAGAAAATCCCCCTTATATTTTTTTATGTCCAAATCAAAGGTGCGAGTGGGTCTCTTTTCAAATTTATCCTTACTTTTTATAGATTTCGTGAGTGTTTGTGTCTATGCCTCTCTCCTTTCAGTAAAGCTTCATTGTGTAATAATTTTTCCCCTTACCAATAATTAAAAGTGTTTTCGAATATTTAAATTTATTTAATGGAAAAATACAAATATAAATATGAAAATAGAAGCATTTTAAAAATCTATATATATAATTTTTTTCTTTTTCTTTTTTTTTTTTTTGAAAATTTTGAGATATTTTTATCTTTGTCCTGTCTTAAAATTACGACATTTTAAATCATAAGTGAGACTATTAGGTTGTTTTTGGACTGGATTTTTTTTTTTAAATTTCATTCAAATTCAAAAAAAAAAAAAATAGTTGTATTTGTTTGGACACCAATCTAACATATATATTGTTCATGTCTAGTGAGGTGGCAAAAAAATAAATAAAAAATTCATTCACTTACTATAAATATTCAATATATACATATTCAAATACAAATCATCATTACACTAATAAAATATATTATTTTTATCTCTCACTTACTTAGACAACATCTTCCAGTGGTCTCACCGTACTTCTCGTTATTTGCAATCAACTCAATTCTTTTTGAAAAAAATAAGTTTTTTAAAAAAAAAAAAAGTTCAAATCCAAAAACACCCCTTATTAACTGAACTACATCTTCTTGACTTATAATAATAATTTAATTTGTGGGAACAAGGGAATATAGAAAATAATAATAATGTTATGGAAGATTGCTTAAGACGTGTGCTTATAATAATAATAAATAAATAAATAAATAAAAGGGATAAACCAACCATTAAACTGCAATAATATCAATTTTCCATTAAATCCTCTTCGACCTTGTGGGATGACTAAGAGTAAGACCACGACCACCCACATGTTATTACTACTTGTGTGCTGTGCAGCCCAAATTCTTGCTGTCATTATAATTCTCTCTTCTCTTCTTCTTCTTCCCAGTCCTTAGTTTGGCATTGATGGGTAATCATTTTGTAAATATTACGTAAAATTATAAGTTTAATTCGTAATTTTATCGTAAAAATCATATAAAAGTCAAAATATAATATTTGAATTAAATTCAAATTAATCGAAGTTCAGATTATTTTGTTGGATGCAGTTGCTTTTAACAAAGAAAAAAAATAATAATCTAACACGTTTTTTAAATCAGGGAATTTGTATTACATTCACAGAAGCCAGTGAGGTTGACTTTGTTTAAAATATACTATACTATACTATATATATTATTTTGAACTTGTTGTTTCCTGCATTTTTTTATTTTTTTTCCCTTCCATGTTTAATCACTCCAACCTTCACACAATCTCTCTGGAGAAGAAAATAAAATAAATCCACTTGCTTTGGAGTGTTGGACCAAACATGCTTGACAGATCAAAGAGAAAATAGATGAATTCTAATAAATCATTTTATTTAAAAGGGAGGGAAAAAAAAAAAAAAAAACTGATTATTTCTATATTTCGGTTGTCAAAACATGGATAGATTCATGATTTATATATATATATATATAGCGATAAATTATTCAATTTAATTCTTATTTTATTTACTATTTTTAAGTTTGGTCATTTTAATTTTTCACTAAATTTTTAATTGAGTTATGTCACGATATGGACTTGTGAACTCATGACGTGATTATGGACTTGATAACACCTATGTTAACTATTTGGTAATGTGGTACCAAAAAGAATATCTCGAGTTGACAACAAATATCTAGTCAGTTCAAACTTGTTCTAACTCGATCCCACAACTTAAAAATAGTTAGAGAAAAAGTTAAGTTTCATTGTAAAGTTCTAATTCGATTTATAATTTTTTTAAAAAAAAAAATGGTTAAAATATGATTACTAAAAAAAGGACTAAATCGGTAAAAAAAAATTAACAAAATAGATATTGAATTTGCCAATTTTTACTATATATAATGTACATATTTGTATGTAAAAAAAATTGCAATATTTCTAGAACTAGGGAATTTATTTTTAAATAATTAATTTCAATTTTCATTAAAAAATAAAATTGATAAAATTAAACTTGTTCTTAGTTGAATCAATCAATCAGTCAAATTAATCAATCTCCAAAACACATACAAGAATTATCATTTGTAAATCATTCCTTTTGAATATATAATCCAGTTTTTTATCAAAAAAAATAAAAAATAAAACACATACAAGAGTTGCACATTAAATCATGTTGCACTTTGTAGTGAGCCACCTTTTGTTCTCCAATAAGCTATTGTTTAAACCCTTTGCAAAATATTTCCTTTTTCCCTTTTTTTTTTGGTCTAAATAAAATATGAAAAAAAAAAAAAAAAAACTCCAAAAAAAGTAGACACCACGAGAGTTGGGACATTCGAGTGATTCAGTCAATAATGTCTTTTTTTAAAAGAAACAAAAAAAAAAAAAAAAAGGGTTTATTACAACACAAACAGCTAAGGGTGTGTTTGGATTAGCTTTAATTTTGGGTTGAGTGAGTTATTTTCGAAATAAGTTGGGTCTTTTTGTTTGGACAAGAAATGAATTTTTTCTTTTTTGTCTCTCAACTTGCAACCAAAGGGCCCCACACTTTCCAATCTCTCTGTTTCAAGAATGGGTCTCACACTAATTTTTGCACCCCATTTACTAGACAACTTTTTCACTCTCAAAAAGTAATTTCTCTTTTTCCGCAATAAAATTCACTCAACTCAAAATAAAAACTAGTCCAAACACAACCTAAATTTTTGCAACATGAATCTCATCAAAGTTGTCATGCCATCATTAGTACTTCTTATTTTTTTAATAATAATAATAAATAAATTATGATAGTTCTTTGCTTCAAATAAACCAATCACACTTTTAAGTCATTGAACTCATAAGCAAACCTTTATGCACCAAATGCAACTTCATTGGAATCATGTTTAGCCATGATTGAAAGTGGCCTCTCTCTCTCTCTCTCCCTTCTTTTTCTTTTCTTCCCTAACTTATTTTTCTTGTCATATAAAAATAATAAAAATGATTAGCATACTTTTTTTAAAAAGAAAAAAAAGAAGGCATTCAATTAATCTTTTATTAGTAATATATGTATATATATATTATGGTAATAATTTTGATTAGGTATAACTTTAGAATAATTTTAATATATATATATATATATTAATTTAAAACTATTGATAATTAATGCATATTTGTAAAATTATACAAAAAAAAAAAAAAACATGTAGAAATTTGTATGGTTGTGACTTGTCAAGAATCCCTTCTTCTTCAACTACTTTAAAATTTCTCAAACATAATTTCATAAGTGGAGGGATAAAAAAACTCAATCAGACTCTCTATTAGTATAATAATGTAAAATTTGTCATTGTTACTATTCAATTCCATGCTCCCCACAAGGGGATTAATAAGAGGACAAATTAATTATTAATGTAATTCACCCACTACATTACTTACTTAATTAAATTTACATAAAAATGATCCTCAAAATCTTGTTCACCACTTGAATTATGCCACCACCACTACCACCTCTTCTCACAACACTTGAATTAATTTTTCTATTAATTTCTAGGGTCTTAAGGGTTTTTTTTTTTTTTTTTTTTTTATATTGACCCTTTTGTCTTCTTTGTTTATTATTGTTAACAAAATACTACTAAGGGTTCTTTTTTCTTTTTTCCTTTTTTTTTTTTTTTTTTTTTGGACACTTGGCAATGATTCCATCTAATCCACACAAAATTGAATCATTTGTACCATAAATAAATAAATAAATGCCCCCATTTTATTATTAGACTCAATTTAATACACAAATATTATTAATATTTTGTTAATTTTAGTGGCAAAAAAAAAAAAACTTGATTTCTCTTAGGCAATGTTTTGAGTTTGAAACATTGTATTATATAGAGAAATGGACACTATAAGAGTTTGCCTCTTGTAAAGAGTTCAATCATGCTCAATTCTAAATTAGTTAAATTCTCAATTTTTTAAATTTATACTTTTTTGAAAAAAAAAAAAAAAAAAAAAAGTATGCTTAAGTTTTTGAATTGGTTCAAATGCACGAATGTATTTATTAAGTGGGCACATGACAAAATCTTGCTTACCAATAATGTCAAATGCTTTGACCCCCCCAACAAAACCAAAAAAAAAAAAAAAAAAAAAAAGAAGGATTTTTTTCCCCTCTCTCCTATCTTTCTAGAACAACTACTTGACTATTGACTTCTGTGGTTGAACAAACAAATTTATTTTTACATTTGTCAACATTTTATGCAATTCACTTTTCAGTCCTATTAATTTGGAGCATTGACTTCTTTTTTTTTTTTTTTTTTTTTTTTTTTTTTTTATTGACCGGAGAGGGGAGTTACACGACACTGGATCAAAGGCCTTTGAACGTATTTTATTATATCAATATGTAAATCCCTTCAAATATGTAACTCCCTTCAAATAATTTCTTAAAATATCTACTTATCAAAAAAAAAAATTCTTAAAATATCTATAATTATTTTAAAAAAATAAAATTTTGTATTCAATATTATTTAAACAGCTGTCTAAATAACATTTTTGTCTATCTATATCCAAAAGGGTAAAAAATAAAAATAAAAAAAAGGGGGTGTTTGATGGGTGAATTACTAAAAATCCAATAATAACTTATGCGGATGCAAAGTCAAATCAATGGAAGTGAAGAACACACAATTTGCCGCTCCTATTTCTACTTTTTTTGCTGCGGTTTCTGAAGTTCTAACTTTGATTAGTGGGACTGTGAGCGTCTTGTCTTTGATTTGATTTACTCGCTCTCTCTCTCTTTGAAATCTGAAACTCTCCCCACTCCAATATCTTTTCAATTCTCAATCTTCTTTTTTTTTTTTTTTTTTTTTTTTTTTTTTTTTTTTAAATATTTTAAATATTAATTTTTTTTTAATAATATATATATATATTTTATATATATTTCTCTATGTTTACCTATCCGTACAGGTGTCTGTCAACTGTGACATATAATTAATTAATTAATTGATTACATTCTTATCTACTCCTCAAATAATAGTAATATAAATTCAATTACAGAGGAAAAAGTGTGGCTGCATGCATGCATGATGATATCCTTAATTAACCAGAAAGGCAAACAAAGTCGGAACCTACGAACGTTACAAGGTTTAACACTTGCTCTTCCTTCATTTGACCACACTCTCGATAGCCAGTCGCCCTTTCTTCTTACATCAATTCTTCATTATCATATATATATATATATACATTACATACAAATACGTATATTCAAATTTAATGCCTTTATTTCTTTCTCTAACACGATTGTAATCTATTGAGTATAGGTGTATAGGTGACACCATTTACTATTAAATTAAATTATTTTATACTATGAAATTCATGTATATATATATATTTAAAATTTCATTAAAAAACAATAGAAAATTACAAATGAATAAGTAAACATCATCCACAGATAATAGGGAAAATACCAACCTAATCAAATTAGGTGAAAATATATTACTCAACCTAAATAACTTAAGTGAGTCAAAAACTGTTAATAAAAAACTAAAAATAACTAAAGCAAACGACATAATCATCTCTTCTACATCCATAGCATCTTGATCTCCATTCTTGAACTTTATCTGCAAAGAAGACTTGAAATCATCTTCTCCTGTTAACAACAATTCAGGATATACTTGACGCATCAGCAATTTCAAAGAGAGTCTAAAAAAAGTACTGAAATCAAGTAAAAGGCTCAGATATAAACTGAGTAGATAAATATATTATTTATAAAGAATAAAATAATTTAGATCCCTAAAGATCATTCAGAATCTTTGCAAATAGGTTCAAAAAAAGTCACAAAATACTTAGAAGGTAGAAAAAATAATACACAAAAAAATGAAAAACAGTAAACAAAAGACAAGAAAAAAAAAAAAGAAGAAGAGGATTCTTCGGCCAAGAAAAGATTCTAGCCGAAGCTTGAGCCTCTTGGCCGGAGAAGAAGGAGTCCACTACAAAAGAGGAAGCGGCAGCGCAAAATATGGGGAGAAGTTAAGGTTTTTTGGGGGAGAGAAAAGGGGGTAATATATATATATATATATAAATACTCTTTATTAATATTTCTATAATAAAAAAATCGGTAGATTTTTGTTAAGATGATAAATTTAATCCATTTCTATCAACTTAAGTTTTTAGTGTATGTAACAAATTAATGTGTTATCGAAGTAGGAGTTATTGTTTTAGAATTCTTACTATTGCCCCTATTTAATGATTATTATACACGTGTTGGGGGCCAATTTAGCTCAATTTAACAAATTTATATTTAATATTCATGTTTTTTTTTTTTTGTGCAATTGATCTTCTTTTTTTTTTTATAAGTAAGTCATCAATGTATAATGAACATGTACATTTGACCAATTTCTTTACAAAATTTGTTATTTAGTCAAGTTAAATACGTGAAGAAATGGACCAAATGTACTTGTTCATTGTACATTGTAAACTTATTAAATAAAAAATAAAGAAAAATAGTTCAATCACAGCAATCATTAAAATATTATGGATTGAATCCACTAATTTTACTTTTATAATTAATATTATACAACTTATACTTATTAAGTTGATTATAATCTTTATTATATTAAAACTCTATGAATGAAAAGAAATAAATACTATTATAGTTTATTTTGAAAAAATAAATAATTTTAATTTTAATTTTAGATTTAAATGTAATTATAGGTTATAATATGTAATAAAATCAAAGTCAAACTCATTTGATCCACGGAATGGTCAATTTTTGAAAGTGTGGTTTTAATTTTTTAAGGATACTTATTAGTCGTCGGCTCCGTGGCTTCCCCGACCAGTGCCACGTATCCGTCCCTACGAAGTATCCAAATGGCAGTTAAATTTCCAACAACATGGATTGCACTGATCTCATTATTTCATTACGTATTCACAAAATCTACGATGAAAATTACTACTACTTTCCATGAACCAAAATTAATAATAACAACAATATATTAAAAAAAAAAAAAGGTTAAAAATTTTCTATGCTCTGTCAAACAGTAATTAATACACGTATGTGTGTGTAATAATATATATATATATATATATATAGAGAGAGAGAGAGAGAGAGAGAGAGAGAGAGAGATAAAATAAATAAATAACATAAAAAGATGGATGCGTGCAAAGATTTTTTTACAAGAAAGTCTTCTATTTCCTTCAATTTTTTTGCCCAGAAAAAAAGAAAAAAAAAGAAAAAAAAAGTGTGTTCCTGCATCATATCTGGAAACAATTTACACATGTCATCAAATTTTGGTATTTTATGGTAATAAAATTCTTTACTCACTTTCCCTATACTTATCTACTAATAATAATAATAATATATAATTATTATATTACACTAATTTGACAACGTAATTAATCCCAGGTTAGACACGTCTATAATATAATTTTTCTTTTTTTCCTATTTTAATAATTTTCATGTTTCGCTTTTTTCAGGACGCGAATTATATAATAATTTGAAGTTTGATGTCTTACTGACTGACTGACTGTTTCAAAAGTGGGGGTTGTCATCACTCATGACAAGTGTCGGTTAAAAATTAAAACGGGTAATTAATTAAAAGCAGGCTTTAATTTTGCGCTAGTAGTGATGGCTAAGTCACCAACTTAATTGTTCTTTTTATGAGAACATTTTCACTTCCTAGACCTAATTTTGGAATTTTACCTTCTTTTTTGCTTTTTTTCTTCTTTGACTTAATTAACAAGGTACACGTATGGAAGCTTTTGGTATTTATGTAAGAGAGAGACTACAAAATAAGTATTGTTAGGTGTTAATGAACAGGTTCTCACTAAGAAATCAAAAACCATAAAGTCATGATGTTCTCATCAAAAGGGTTATATACCAATAACAACTCGTTTAGAAAGAGCGTTAAACAAGGTTTTAAGTTCTGAATTTACAGATAATTTTTCTATGGGTGATCTGGTTAAATGGTCTTTCCAAAAAGGTCTTTCGATCAAGCTAGTTGGATTACCTGTAAAAGATGGAGGAAGATGGGATAAGGTCAAACTCCAAAACAAAGGAAATTAAATGCGTTTACTCTTTTTGAGAGACATTAATAGTTTTTATTGGAAAGATATCTACAAATAGTTTAATAATTTTTTAATGTGGGATTTAATTAATTTTAATATAAGACCTCTTAAAAGTAAAAAAAGTAACTTAAACAAATAATTGAGCATAAATATAATATATATTTATGTCTATATAGATATTTAGAGATTAAAGGGTTTATACCAAGTTTGGCCTTAATTAGGCCAAAGAGTCGTGCAATGGCCCTGGAGTTGAAAGAGTATGCCAGTATGGCCTCAACGCACCCAGCAGCTGCGATGTAGGCTGAAGACGCAGCCCCGTGTGCGATATGAAGCCACAACGCAGCTTGGAGTTGTGACATACCATCAACGCAGGTCCTACCTGCGACATACACAAACAACGCACCCCGGAGCTGCGATATTACCCAAAAACGCAGTCATGGGCTGCGATTTACCCGAAAACGCAAATGGTGGCTGCGACCTAGCGTATGCCTTATCCCACCCTTCTTTCTTCAACCATTCATTTGCCTTATCCCGATTTCCTTCAATCTTCTTATCATATC
>JAXGGT010000094.1:13726887-13767569 GCA_035583425.1 Marsdenia floribunda | reverse complement strand
AAGAAGAAGGGGAAAGCTGCCGGGGAAGATGAACGAAGAAGGAAAGAAGAAGGGGGAACACAGAAGGAAGCTGGGCGAGGAAGGAAGGGAAGGAAGAAGACGCAGACAGAAGAAAGAAAGAAGCGGAGAAAGAAGGTATGCGACTAGCCTTTTAAGTGAGAGGTCGTAGCCACCATCTGCGTTTTAGGGGTATATCGCAGCTCATGGCTGCGTTTTTGGGTGATATCGCAGCTTCAAGCTGCGTTGTTTGCATATGTAGCAGCTCCAAGCTGCGTTGTTGGTTGATATCGCACACGGCGGCTGCGTCTTCAGCCTACATCGCAGCTGTCGGGTGCGTTGAGGCCATACTGGCATACTGTTTCAACCCAAGGCCATTGTACGACTCTTTGGCCTAATTAAGGCCAAACTTGGTATAAACCCGAGATTAAAACAAAAAGTTGGTATGGGACCAACATATACCAAGAGCGTGAGTCCCCTAATCATCAAGTTATTTCAAAGCACCTTTATGCATGGATCATATGTATATAGGTCCTACATCCTCCTAATCACGTAGTATGATCAAGGCAAGTCCCTAAAAAATAAAAAACACTTTTTATTTCTCTGTCTTTTCCTAAATCATTTTTATTTAATGAAAAATAAATAAGATAATTAGTTCATTACCTATTTAATTTCCTTAACTCTTTTTTTAACCTATATATATATATATAATTATTAAGAAGTTTGAATATAATGAATAAGAATTATCAAAATATATCATATAGAAATTTGTTTAATTCAAATTCAAATTTAAGAATGTTAAGAGAGAAATTAAAAATGTATATACTGAATAAAGGATAATAAATTTATTATTTATTTTTATTCTAAAATTTTAATAATAATAATAATTATTATTATTATTTGGAAATTTGGCAAATTTAATCCATAATATTTATATATATTTTTTTCCTTGTAATTGGTCTAGTTTCTTTCCTTTTTATTTAACAGATCTCTAATATATAAAAGACGAGTGTATTTGGTCATTTTTTTTTCCCACAAAATTCATTGTTTAATTTATCTAAACAATAAATTTCTGTGAAGAAAATGGTCCAAATGTATCTATCCATTATTAATCGGAGAACTATTAAAGGAAAAAATAGAAAAAAAAAAACTAATAATACCAACAATTAAAAGATTGTGAATCAAATACACATATATTTTTTTTTAATTTTTATATTTTAAGACTGTAAAATTTTCATTTAATAATTTGAAACAAGATAAGAATGTGTAACTCTATTCTAAAAATAATAAATTTCGATGATGTTAAAAATTCAATTTTCAAAAAAAAAAAAAAAAATTGAGACAAAATTTGTCAAATCAATTGAATTATTTGTCGATTGTCCCAATGCCTAAATTGACTAAATATGTCACGACGTTCCATTGTTCTTTTCCCCCAAATGAATCTAAAATCTCTGTATTATAACTCGAAAGTACAAATTCCAAAATTAGCAAAAAAAAAAAAAAAAGAGAGAAAATAAAAATAATAATAATAGAAGAAGAAGTAATTCCTGCACAGTACGATTATGTAAAAAATGTGTGGTTCACAATAAACCAATCAGACAATTTAAGGCAAAAAAATTTGGTTCCCATGTCATGCTGCACCTTTTTTTGGAAATATTATTGGAAATGTGTATATCATGGGTTTATGCAAAAACCATTGCCCCCTTCTTTCTTTTATTTTGAGCCACAATCATCAAAAATTAAATACCCAATTTGCACTTTATTATACTCCCTCCCTCCCTGCTCTTTATTATTAATTTTTTTAAAAAAAAATGAAAAAAAAATATTTTAATTTTATCAACAAAAAGGAAACGAAGAACGTTCAATGACCAATCTGCCCTCAAAGCAGAAATTGTTTGACTTTAATGTCCTCGTTGCAGAGCAGAGCCCCACACCTCCTGCTCCCCCCGTATTATCGCAAGTTCGATTCCTTCCTTCCTTATATATAATGAATTGAAACAACTGGCTCTTTTTGCTTTTCCGAGGACCGCCCCCCCCCAAACCCCAAAGTCAGTTCCCCCCCGTCTTCCATTACTCTCTCTCTCTCTCTCTATATATATATCTATATATGTATCTGCTTCACCGCTAACCAATAGGGAGAGTCAAACATCATATGCATTTGCAAAATCGCTCTCATGATTCTATAGGCACAGACACATTCTCTACCTCTGTGCAACAAAAAACGACAAGGAAAAAGGGTTTTCTTTCTCACTTATGCGGTAGCATCTGATGCCACAACCATCTCTAAGGCTTTTGTCTACTGATGTAAGTTCTGTAGTTTAGTATCAGTATTGCCATGATTTTCTGTAGCTATTGTTTTTCTTTCTTTTCCTTCTTTCTTACCAAAACAGAATATAAAAACAAAAGAACCCAGTTCGAGTTCTGAAGTCTTTTTCTTCTTTCCTGGTTTTGCTATATATATAGATATATGGATATATATATATATTTCTGTGTGTGTGTATCCTTTTTCACTGCCGTGATTGATTTCATTTGCAATCAAGAATCACCAATGCTGTTTGACTGCATTCAACGAAATCCCATTTATTTTGTTTGATCTCTCTGTTTCTGCCCAGTTTTATTCAATCAAGCTATTGACTTCAGTACCAAATTAGATACGGGTTTTCTCGGAGCATTAAAAGATCCTTCGATGATTTCCGCGTTGTTATAAATGAAGAAGATAATCTTTGCCATGTTTATGTAGTTTTCTTCGAACTTTGATTAATCATAAATAGAGTTTTCTTCCATATGCAGCTGCACCTTGTCTGAGATCAACTTTTAATCCCTCTCCCCTCCCCTTTTCAAGTCCTCCTCCTTTCGATGCATGTATTTTTGTGGTGGTAATTTTTCTTTCTTTATTCGAGTTAGTTCTAAAAGGAATAATAATTAACTCAAAGAAAGAAAAGTTGCCTTTTTTATTCTTCCTGTAATGGAGATTTGATCTTTAAAAAAAAGGGTTCAGATCCTTTATTTGTTCATCTTCACCCTCCAATCTGTCCTCCTCTCTGTAAAGACCTCAAAAACTCAAAAATTATTCTTAAAGAGAAAGGAGGTAACTGGCTTCTTACATTCTTTCTCTCTCATCATCCTCCCACCCGCTAATATAAAAATACCATATAAAACTTGTATGTACAAAGACTGAAAACATTTTTCTTTTACTCCTCTGTTCCTTTTCTGAGACGCTGTCTCCATTTTCCCTGCAAATGGTTCTTTTATATTCCCCGTTGAATACTCCCTTAATCACTTGTTTATTTATTATACAAGCAGACCTTTTAAACAATGGAGCCGTTGACGTACTTCTACCTTCACTTCTAAAACCTGCACACACACACACACACACAAATATAAATATTCAATTCTTTTGTTTCTTTTTTCTCAATTAATCTTTCTTTCACTATTTCACATTGCATCACAGCAAAGATCTTTCCATATATAAAATCATATCATCCATCTAACGAAATATCTGTCAATTTTTCCAGCTTCTCTGCAACATCAAAAGCAATGAGAACAGAGCGTACCAATAATCCTAAGGTCTGCGGATTCGCTCCCTTACTTCTATCTTTTTCCTGATCATCCTTTGATGACGAATAAACACAAATCTCGAATCATCGTTTTTTTTTTTTTTTTTTTTTGCAGGCTTCATGGTCAAAAGTTGTAGTCAAGAAATGGTTGAATATAAAAACTAGTTCAGATGAATATCATTCAGACTACAGAATCAGCGGTAAGATATACATGTACATATATATTTATAATTATTTCAGTCTTTGATCGGATTGAAATTAAGATGTTAAATGAATGGATAAATCAGGTAGTATGGAAAAAGTTGAGAGAAGAAGAAAGAGTTGTTCCGATCAAGGCTCATACGTCGTCGTACCGGAGGAACTTGCAGGTGAGGAAAGACCTTTTTTTTTTTTTTTTGAAGTTTTTTCATACACTATTGGTGTAAAACTTGTCCGTACTGTGTTTCAGTTATTTTTTTCCTCTGTCCCTGCCGTAGATCATTAAGCCCTCTTTACATGATTGGACGTTTAAGTACACTGGAATTTATTCAATTGGGACCCCCCAACCCTTCCCACGTCCAATTGTAGATTTATTACTGTGGACCCGTTGTAGATTTACCCTTGCGGACGTGGCTCCATCTTATACCGTAGCAGACGACTATATTTCTTTTAGAATTAGTGAATTACCATATGATAATAGTTATGGGTCTTAGGGACTTTTTTTTTTTTTTTTTTTTTTTTTTTTTTAATGATATATATTAAAAAATGGAAAATTTAAATTTAGATTTGTATGTTTTTATTTATTTTTTTAAAAGGAAAAAAAAAATGGTACTACAATATATATATGTATATACCTTAAATTTTGACGGGGATTTTCATCTGAAAAATACAGAAGGTTGCTTAATTGAAGCACGTGATGGAATTAAACAGCCAAAATTTGAGCAGGATGAAGCAGCTCCCTCCAATAATCATGACCTTAGGTAAGGCAAAAGATCAATCCTTATCTAATTTGTTTTAATAAAAATTCCTTTATTGGAAATATTATCAATTAATTAATTATATCACTTTTTATTAGTTCAATAATAATACACGGCCAAATGAACGAGGGATTTAAAGATTTGCTTCTCCCTTAAATGCTGCAAATTCAGCTCGGATGATTTTTTAGTATACCATTTTTAATATATTAGTACAATCAGAATGGTTACATTCAAATAACCAAGTAAAGAATAGAAAAGAACAAATTTCTGAATTTTTGCATCAATAATTCATGTCAATAAGTCAAATATTGACTTCATCATAATGAGGAAGAAAAAAAAAACTATCCGAGCTTTTGTTTGTATTTTGTCATACATGATATATGATATTATAATTTTTATTTTTTATTTTATAATTTAATTCCAAAAAAGAAAAGAAAAGAAAAGCTACCTGTTCTCCAAATCTTTCTGGCTGGGTGGCACTACTTTTAATTAATTAAATATTTAATTTTCTTCGCTACAATTTCTATGGTGATTTTACTTTTGTTAATATGAACGAACCTCCTCTGTTTGTCTGTATTACAGAATGTTCGTGGGGACCTGGAATGTAGGTGGCAAGTCCCCAGACCATGGCTTGAACTTGAGAGACTGGTTGACAACACCCACTTCAGCCGACATTTATGTCCTTGGGTAATTTTACCTTTCCTTTCTTTTTCTTCTCTTCAGGAATAGATTCAACAGCTTTATTACCGATTCTTCTAATTTTACATACCTGTGTGTGTGTGGTCAAATCGAAAGTAGATTTTCGGGAATCTAAGACATATATCTTTCTATGCCTGTCCTGATGAGATCAGGTTCCAGGAAATTGTCCCTCTCAACGCCGGGAACATCCTAGGAGCAGAAGACAACAGCCCAGCTGCCAAATGGTTGTCTCTGATTCGCCAAGCTTTGAATGACCACGACATTGCTGATGATTATGGCGGCGCCACTACTGAAACCGATCCGAAGCATTCACCCCAGTTATACGGCCATCAACAGGCTGTCGTTAAACCCAGAGTCAGCTTCTCTGATTTGCTCTCCCTGGAAGATGGAATTGGCCCTGATGATTTTGAAAGATACTTGAGCCTGAGTACTACTAGTAATTCGTTCCCTGAAGAAGAAGAAGAAGAAGAAGGTTCGCCTAGTCCTTCGGCCATGTCAAAGAGACACGGTCAATCCTCTCCCGTGAAAAACAAGTATTGCTTGGCCGCAAGTAAGCAGATGGTCGGAATATTCCTCTGTGTTTGGGTTCGCTCTGATTTACATCGGCATATTAGCAGTTTGAAGGTTTCTTGCGTTGGCAGGGGAATCATGGGATACCTCGGAAATAAGGTTTGTTACACCCGAATGCCGCACCCTGTTATCGTCATATTCATTTTATCTGGAGAGTGATCAGTGCTTTTTCTAACCATGCATGCACGAATTTATATCTTATGATGTTAGGGATCGGTATCCATCAGCATGATATTGCACGGTACAACGTTGTGCTTCGTCTGTACTCATTTGGCTTCCGGAGAAAAAGAGGGTGACGAAATGAAAAGAAACGCAGATGTTATAGAGATCTTGAAGAAAACGAGATTCTCACACGCTCACAAAGTACCAGGACAACCCCTCCCGCCCCATGGGATTTTGAATCACGAGTAAGCATTATTATTTAATAAATCCAAGCGTTAGCAGAATATATATATATATATATATATTTTTTTTTTTTGAAAAAAGCCAAAGATTCATACATACATTTTCACCGTGCAGAAAAATTATTTGGCTTGGAGACTTGAATTATCGACTCGCACCGACCGGTAACTTTGACGCGATTGAACTACTCAAGAAGAACGACTGGCAAACACTGCTGGAGAAAGATCAGGTAATTTATTATTATTATTATTATTTTCCATTGAAGTGAAAATGGAAGTGGGGATTATAATTATCTGAAGCTTGATTTGATTGCATATTCTTTTGCAATGACAGTTGAGAATCGAACAAAAAGCAGGTCGAGTATTCAAAGGTTGGGAAGAAGGGAAGATTAGCTTTGCCCCGACATACAAGTACCTTAAGAATTCTGACAGCTATGTCGTTCAAACCTCCAACTCTAAAGAAAAGCGCCGGACTCCTGCCTGGTTAGTTTCCAATTTCTCCTTTTGCATTATTCCTGCTCTTTAAAAAAAAAAAAAAAAAAAGATACACTTTCCGTCCAGTAGTGAGGCGACAGGCTAAAAATTCATTTACTAAGAAATAAACACGTGCACCATTCAAGATGAGAAGAGGACAGTGATGGCAGAGAGTCTGTGACCTTGGTCGGGTGAATAATAAGAGGACACCCAAATTCTTTCCTGCTCTGGTTCCTATAGTTCATTCACATCATGTTCAGCCTTTGTAGGACTATTATTTACAAGGAAAAAAAGAAAAAAAAAAAAAAAAAAAAAACTTAGAATAAACAAAACCAGCTTCACATGTTATCCATTTATTTATATTATAATGGCAGAGGTCTTGAGATTGGATCTGTGAGTGAATTAAGTGCCCTATTTTATTTCTGCACTTGAGCTATTATATTAAACGGTTTATTCGAATTGAAAATTGGCAGGTGTGACAGGATATTGTGGAAAGGCAATGGATTAAAGCAGATGTGGTATGTAAGAGGAGAATCAAAGTTCTCTGATCACAGACCTGTATATTCACTTTTCTCAGCCGAAGTAAACAAAACCGCCGCACCACAGTAGAAACTAGAAAGAAATCAAAACGGCTTTTTCAGTGCAAGGCGAAATGGAGAAATTACGCCCTGTTGCTGTTGTTCGTCACAACTCCCGAAAGACTATGCGGGAAAGCCAGCCGCTGTAAATTTTACTGACACCTCTCTCCCTCTATCGTCTTGGACTGTCCAAAATGGACATTTTCATTTTTTTTTTTTTTTTTTTTTTTAAATATGGGTCTCTCTGTTTTCGAGAGTTTCGGAAAATGTGGGCTCTGATAATTTTCATCATTGGTCCAACCCAACGTTTTTATTCGGCCACAAGCGGGAGTTTGGGCGTGATGGGTGGACGACACGTGGAATTTGCAGATCTTGCCTCCCGCGGGTGGTGTTGGGGGAAGTAAGGAAAACAGCTCGAAGGTTCATCATTGTTGGTTGGCAAGTTTATATATACTGAGAGGAAAAAAGGCCATTTAACCAGAGGAGTGGATTTCCAGGTTTGAAAATTTTACTTGGAAGTGTAACATGAATAGATGAAGTTGTAAAGTTAAGGTTGTAAGAAGAGGTCTGAGGAGGATCTGGTCAAACAAATTTCTTCAACTCCTCTTTCCTTTTCGTCAATTTTGTTAATATATATAATACTTCTTTTCTGTTCTTTCGAGTAGATATATATTAGTAATGTTAAAAAAAAATAAAATAAAATAAATAAATAAAAGCAGACACTCTTACAAACTTAGATAATTTAGTTTCAATTAACTTCTTAATTTCAACCACCGTCAATTTGATGGAAGTGTTTATTTTTATTTTTAAAATTCTAAATAAATTAATTATATATATTTTAAATAATTTTAAACCCAAAAAAAAAAGTTTAAAATACATGTACATTAATTTTTAGACATTTATTTAAGACTAAACGCATCAAAATATACCAAAATCCATTAATCTTTCCATTTATTATTAAAAAAAATTGAAAGGTAAATCCAAAATTATCTATCACTTCCCAAAAAAATTTTTTTTTTTTTCCCAATTTTTCACTCAAGTTTTAAAAAATGGTGTATTTATTTGGATATCATCTAACTCAACACTTTGTCCACTGACAAAAAATTATTAAAAAAAATAAAGAGAAGAGAAAAGATGAGAGTACTATACAATTCTTTATACCAATACTCATTATTATACAAATAAAATATAATATTTTTATACCTCACTTACTAAACAATTTTTTCACTTGTCTCAAACTTATTTTTCGTTTTCAACAATACACTCAACTTGAAAAAACTAAGGATTAAAGTTTCACTCAAATTCAAAAAAAAAATGAGCTATACTTATTTAAACATTACTTGACATAACAATATTCATGTATGGTGAGTTGACAAAAAAATTAAATAAAAAATTCCCCACTTACTATAGATATTCAATATATACATATAAATATATATAAATCAAATAACAATATCATCATATAATAATAAAATATATTATTTTTATTTTCTATTTACTAAACAATTTCTTAATTTGTCCCTACCTTACTCTTCTTGTTTTTTTGCAATTTACTTAATTTTTTTTTTAAAAAAAAATGAAGAATCCCAAAAAAAAAAAAATTCAATCAAAAACACCCTAATTAACAAATTCAAAAAAAACGCTCTAATCGAAGAACACTCTAATTTTCGTCAAAATAATACGTAGTTAGATCTCAGTATTATCCTTGTCCGTAGCTCCGGCGACATACTTCAATGTCTCGGCTGAAATTCATCGTTTTGGAGGTATGTAAACGCGCACTGATGTCAATGTTGTTTGTGTCAGTGCTGGATTTTTTTTTTTTTTTTTTTTTTTTTTTTATCGCTAAAAATTAAATCGTTTTCGCCTTTTTGGTTATTCTGTTGAGTTATGTGATGGTGATGAGTGAAAGTGTTGTTATGTTTCTGTATGCTGTTACTGCTTCTTCTAGTTGCATCGAGTTTTTATTTTTATTTTTTTTAAATTTTGTTTCTTAGTGTATAATACAGATTGGTTGATTCTTGGTGTATATGCCGATGATTTCCATGAAAAGTGAATCGGTTAATCTCTTCAAGCAAGTCATAGATTATCTGTATTCCTGTATGAGAGTTTTCTTCTTGGTTGTCGGAGGGGTATCCTTTCCTTTCCTTTTTTACCTTTCTTTTTTCACTCTTAAAAGTATCACTTATGCTGAGCATTTCCTTGTCAAGATCCAAAGGAATTCTTTTGGCCCCAAGATATTGCATAGTAATTTATCTTTTGAATTGCTGAGACTGCCCAGTAAGTTTGTCTAAAATGATTTGCCAGAGGTTTTAGATCGATACTCTTTGTGGAAATTCTTGATCAGTGTAGTTCTTCCCCCACCTGCTTTCGCAGTTTGGAACTAGGAATTGATATTTAGAATCTTAGTGTAGCAAGCATACACGTTCAGATCAATTCCAACTGTCACTGGAGTCTTTGTTGGTCTTCAGAGATTTCCATATTTTTTTCCCTTTTACTTCTTTCCAAATTTTATTCATATGAAAATCAAAGAGTACAACATAATAAAATTTAATACCTCCTTCAAAAGGTATTGTACAAAACTTTCATACTGTAATAGTGAAACAACAAGTAGCATTCCTTAACTATAGAACAAACGAAATGCATAACCAAAGATGAGTCACAACTTTGAGAAAAGATGCTGTCAGTTGGTTGAGGTTTTATTTTTGGCATCCCCTGTAATGATGTGAAGTTTTACGTGGGTGTATGTTTTTCTTGGATACATAACATAGATACACAAGCGTATTAATACATACTAAAGCTGTCTGATAACGGAAGAGGCAAAGCCTGGCGCACTGTATATGATGCTACTGTGTTAGGACTCTAGGACTTTATTTCATTATCTTGTGAGTAGAATAGTTCTTCCTTGGAGATCCAATAATTAGCAATGCACAGAAGTAGTAGAAAAGATGGTTTGGAATTATGTGTTGATTGGCATTAGTAGAAACTGGAATGAGTTTTCTTGTCACATTCTTCATCTCTGTTAACAGTTGTTTCTATAAGGCTGTTGATTGTGATGATCTCGTCATTGACTTTTTGCTGGGGCATAGTATCTTCATTTGTATTTTCATTTTTTGTTGCTATTCCTTCAAGTGATGGAGAATTGTAATCCTTTCTTTTACCCCATACAACAAGATAAAGGCCAGCAATTATGACAGCAGCTCCTAGTAACCTGTTGAATTTGATATTAGCTACATACTTGTGTTTGATATTAGTTACATTTCAAGGGTGAATACAGTAATTGAAGATTACCTTCCCATGAACATTTGCTCTTGCAAAATGAAAGAGCTCATGATAGCTACAATCACCATGCCCAATGGGCTGAAAGCAGTCACAAAAACAGGGCCTCGGTCTTTCATGACTATTCCTTGAATATAATAAGCAAGGCCCGAACAAAAAATACCCTGTATATTGTCAACTTGTTAATTGGGGTGGTTATATATGTAATGTACATAAGTAGGTGCATTGTGTGTGTAAATATTTCACATAATCTATCATGGACTTCCATTGTTTTGTGGCAGCATAATTCCTTTTTTTTTCTCTTTTTAATTTCTTTAAACTAAAATTTAATATTCTGCCTATATGCTGTGTGTAATAAGTTAAATCCTGCTGTTTTGATGCTAATCTATCCTAAATTTGTGAATTGAAATCAGTAAGGGCTCCATGACATGACTGCCAATCAGATTTTGTTGATGTTGACTCCCCCCCCCCAAAAAAAAAAAAAAGAAAAAAAAACAAAGAGTAAATTCTTAATTTGAAGTTATCACTCTTACACTGTACAAAGCTGCAAGAAATTTTGTATCCCAGTTAATGGACCAGACTGCTGCTTTTCCTCTCTCCATTACTAGTGCTACTATAGCACCCTCTGCTGTTCCCAGAAGGCATATCCAAGCAGTAAGAGAAAGCTCTGCGGGATATGTCTGCAGTGTGATTGCCTACAAATGCATGAAAAATTAAATTTATTTATTATGGCACTTTATTTCTTACACCTAGAAGTCACGTGGTTCCTTACTTGCAATATCATGAAGCAAGCCCAGCTGAAACATCCAATAGTTATCATGACGGCTCCCTTAATTGAGTGTTCTAGATCTATCATGCCACTTTGATGTTGATGGATTCCTGTTTCTTTAGTCCATGGAAGCATAACAACAGGACCTCTTACTAGTGTCATGATCATGGCTCCTCCAACTGTGGCAACAGTGCCAATTATCTTGGCTTGGCTGTTAATGCTCTTGATCTTGACATTCTCTAGCCTAAGAAAAAAAATGTTTCAAGACTTAACAGATCATGTAATTGTGGTAGTCATATTTTAGGAAATATGCTTTTACTTCTACGTTTTATATGAATTTAACATGAGCAGTCATGTCTATGTGCATGCATGTAACAGCTTCCTCTGTGATGCGACTGGAGCTGTCTATTTGCTGACTGAAGTGGGAAGAAATAGTAATTCACCTGAAGATCCAGGCCATGAGAAAGGTTATGGCAGGAAGAACATTGGCCATGGCTGCTGCAAATGTTGCTGTTGTGTATTTCATGCCCAAAAAGTAAAGGTTTTGATCTATGACTGGCCTGTTGGTAGGAGATACAGAAGCTCATTAGCTACTTTTGGCAATTGACCATTGGCAAAGGTAGAGTACGTGATTTTGATACTTACTCCAGCAGGCTAAGAACCATTATCTTGGCAAATAATGAGAAAGTCATCCTTGGTCTGATTTTCCTGTTCAATAAGACATTATGTTTCAGATTTTTTGTTTTGTTATTTTAGTAATTGGTCATGACTATAAAAAATTTTAGGAAATACTGGAATTTAGATGGGCAAGTGAACAATTATTTGTTTATGCATATAATAAGAGAGAGAGAGAGATAGACTTGTCCAGGATGATGGCAAAAGGGGCAATGACTACTGTTGCAATGGCGTGCCGGTACACAACAAATACATAATTGCTCATTCCTTCACTGAGTGCTGCTTTTGAGAGGATGTCCATTCCTGCAAGCCCAAATTGCAAAAATATTACAGCAAAGAAGGGTTTTGCTCTGCCAAAAAGTTTGTATGTACGCTCTCTGTCCAGTATTCCTTTCATCTTTAACTTCCTCTCTTCACTGCTTAACCTCTTTGGCAGATTAGGAAAGGTAAACTGGAGATCCTACTAGCTTCTGAGGGGTTATGAGCGTGTATATATATACTAGTCTAATATTATTGTTATTATTATCATTTTTTTTTTCTCTTTTTTCATGGGGGTGGGGGGGGGGGGGGTAGATGTCTATTATGCTTGTTGGTGCCTCATTTTGTATTTTTTTTCTCCTTTTTCCACGCAGTTTTCTTTTATTTCTCTCTTGCATAGGAAAGACAAATCATGAAACTCTGCTAACGTGCATGAAATTGTTATAACTTATAAAAGCATGCCTATTAATTTAAGTTACTTTTTTGCCATCTCATTTAGCTGATTGGTGAGAATTTTCCTCAGATAACTACTATAGGGCTAACGATTTATCATAATTATTAGCCTCTTACTTCCCTACTTTATTGCCTGATTCTTACTTTTTAGATTTGCTTTAGTAAGAGCAAGAGTTCCTTTGAAACATGTTCTTGTTGGTTTATGAAATTGGAAACCCATGGTAAGAGTTCCTTTTCCATTTCATGAATAGATTTTACTTGAATGCATCTGTTTTCGGTTTGTAGAATAGAATACAGGTTGTAAACTGATGTATCATATATTAGAATCTTTAGTAAGATAATAGACATTATGTATAATTTTTGATGTTTTAACCAGACTCTGCACCATATGATCCTGCGAAAGTTTTTGTAGGGCTTTTAACTGGAGGCAGCAAAAGTGGTAAACATTTTGCATTCAATTCAATTATTTGCAGGTAATGATTAGTAGGAAGGTCCCACTTGTATAATTTTTTGTTCACTTATAGGGATTAGGTAACATGCACTTAAAATTTACTAATAGCAGCACTTTTGAGGTGCGTCCTTCATTGGCAAAGCACAAAAGAGAGATCCTAATCCATCAACACTGTTTCTTATACATAGCACCTAGGTTAGTATTTACATGGCCTCTAAAGGACGTACATTTTATGCTTGACATGGGCTAGTATTTGTACTTCATTCTTGTTTACTTTGTGTCCTGCCCTGTTCATTTTTTTTTTTTGGGGAGGGGGGGGGGGATGTGGGGTTGGGTGGGTGGTGCGTGGTGGATGGGTAGGGACTCTTCAAATAAGACTTTCATTGTTGTAGAAGCTATGGCCATGTGATAAAAATTTTCCCTTTCTTTTTTGGTGATATATTATTTTCATGTGACTGTTAAATGGAATAATTCTGGATTCTGGAAAAGCGTCTTGCATGATTCCTATATCATATTTGCTCGCTTGATGAGAACTTTACTAGTGCAGGGTCGGAAAGCACCCACCCCCAATACAAATTAAAATATATATATATATATATATAGTTCCATTCGAGAATCAAGTGATTGCTTTTCTCATTGCTGGACACCAACAGCCATAAAATTAATCCAATGATACGTTAATTCTAATCTTTTTAAAGAATTGCTTCTTATGTCCCAGGTCTATCCTGTTTTGAATGTTCTATGTCGTCATATGTTGTCGTGGAATTGGGCCGACTGCCCTGATGAATTTCAATAATGGTTTTCCACAGAATGTACTGCATCAGGTTCTTCTCTTGTATCAATTAGTCTTTTATTTTATGAAAAAAAAAAAAAAATAATAATAATAAGTAAAATAAACATCAAAGAATAAATGTAACAAGGAAATTAATATTATCCTACTTATATTTAAACTAGAAAAAAGCTTTACATTGTTTCTTAGGTTTTGTATATAATTTGGTAACATTTTTAATGGTTGAAGTTTTTGTGGGTGTGTAAATACTGAAAGGCAAAGTGAGTATGAGTTTAATATCAATATGTATATATATCGTATATTTTTGGGCATTTACTGATAATATAGACTTAATTTGGTCAGTTAAGCTAATCATAGTATATATATATATATATATTTTAATATAATTAAAATGTAAAACACTATTTATGAAGTTTTTTCTTTTCTTTTTTTTTTTTTTTGCCTTCAATATAATTTTCAAGACTTTTCGTGGTCATAAATAATATCAATTACTTTTTATTAAATTAAACAAAAAGTGAAAAACAGCAACTATTATTTTTGTATAAATAACTATTTATTTTAATGTTTAATTATTACTTTAAAATATTTTAATTATTTGTCAAAATGTTTTTTTTTTTAAATTAAATAATTTTTTTTTATAGCCT
The DNA here is from genome assembly GCA_035583425.1 of Marsdenia floribunda. Taxonomy (NCBI): domain Eukaryota; kingdom Viridiplantae; phylum Streptophyta; class Magnoliopsida; order Gentianales; family Apocynaceae; genus Marsdenia; species Marsdenia floribunda. The sequence goes on along the minus strand of JAXGGT010000094.1, from coordinate 13,753,021 downwards.
AAATATTTTGTTTAAATGTATTAATTATATATATATATATATATATATATATATATATATTTATTTTTGTTATTGGTCAAAATTTGTTTATTTTTAACTTAAATATTCTTTTATGAAATTATTATTTTGGTATGAATATTTAGCTTAAATATTTTAATTGATTATTTTGATTATTGGCTAAAATATTTTATTGTTAGTCTAAATATTTTTAGATAAATAACTAGTTATTTGTAGATTTAGTGTTTTACTTAAGCATTTTAGTTTAATTAAATGTTTATTTTTGTTTTCAATTATTTTTATTATGGTCAAAATATTTTTACTTAAATAACCATTTATGTTATAATGTGGAAATTTTGCTTAAATGCTTATCTTTGTTATTAAAATAAATTATTTTGATTATTGGTTAGAATAATTTTATTTTTAGTCAAAATACTTCTATTAGTTTTGTGATTTTAATGTTTTGCTTAAATATTATTGTTTTTATTATTAATTATTTTAGTTATTTGCTAAATATTTTTACTTTTAGCCTAACATTTTTTATTTAAATTACTTTTTATTTTTTTATTTAAAGTTTTGCTTAAAATGTTTATTTTTGGTTATTGGTTAATTTTTTTTTTTAGCTTAAATATTTTGTTTAAATAAATATTAATTTTGTGGTGTTAATACTTTGTTTAAATGCTTGTTTTTGTTATTAATTAATTTAGTTATTAATCAAAATATTTTTATTGTTAGTCTAAATATTTGTCTTTAAATAACTTTTTTGGAAAATTGGCTGGTTTAGTCCTTTAACTATTTTCGTTAATTAATTTAAATTCACAATTTTTTTTTAGTCTATTAAGTTCTATATCTTTTTACGAACAGCCTGTTAAGTCTTTCTTTCTGGCCAAAAATTTGAATTTCTCGGTCAAGATTAATCACGTGTCAGACACGTGATTTTTTTTAAGGGCAAAATCGTCCTCACAGTTTTTCCATAATAAAAAAAAAAAAAAAAAAAAAAAAAACAGTTTCGCCGAAAGAATTTCGTCGTGGCTTAATGTCTTCTCGAAACTTCGTCATCTGTATTTTAGAGGGAACTATTTTATTGGTTTTCTTCCACTTTCTTTCTTTAACTTGTCAAAGCTGATAATTATGCATTTATTTACCAACTTGTTAAATGATAACATATATTTTCTCTCTCTCTATATATATAAATATGTATGTATGTATGTATGTATGTATGTATGTATGTATATGTATATTTGGGTATTAGTTCTCTAGTTTCATTAGTCTCCCATTTTTATTGCCAAGTCCCTTGCCCTGAATGAAAGACTTCTCAGTTCTCACATCTCTTCTCCTTCACCCTCTCAGTCTATTTCCTTTCTTGATATATGGCCAAAGAAAGTGGACTTTTCTTTAATCTAGATCACACTTCTCCACTGTTTCATGACAACCCAACCCTAATCATCAATACATACATACATATTTATAGAGAGAGAGAGAGAGAAAATATAGGTTACCATTTAATAAGTTGGAAGATAAATGCATAATTTCCAATTTTGACAAGTTAAAGAGAGAAAGTGGGAGAAAACCAGTAAAATAGTTCCCTCTACGGTATAGATGACGGAGTTCCGGGAAGACACCAAACCATGACAGAATTCCTCCGGTGAAATTATTTTTATTTTTTATTTTTGGTTTATGAGGGAAATAGTGTGAAGACAATTTTGTCTTTAAAAAAACATTACGTGCCAGGCACGTGATTAATTTTGGTTGAAAATTTTAAATTTTTGGCTAAAAGAAAGGATTTAATAGGCTGCTCGTCAAAAGATGCAGAACTTAACAGGTTAAAAAAATGATGTAAGACTTAATAGATTAAAAAAAAAAAAGATTGTAAACTTAAGTTAATTAACAAAAATAGTTAGAAGACTGAACCGATCAATTTTCCTAACTTTTTTTTTTTTTTTTTTGTGTCTGTGTGTGAATATTTTGCTTAAATGATAATGTTTTGTATCAATTATTTTAATTATTAGTTAAAATAATTTTATTTAAATAACTATTATTTTGTAGTTTTAATATATTACTTCAATATTTTTGTTATCAATTATTTTAGTTACTAGTTAAAATATTTATATTATTAGCTCAAATATTTTTGTTTAAATAATTGTTTATTTGAATTAAGGGCATTTTGATTATTTTACTTCCTTCAAAAATATTTTGTTAATTGGTTAGATAACATGTTAGATTATTAAATCTTACAACTACCATGAGTTCCTATAATGTTAAATTTTTACATTATTCTTAAGATAATATTATTTTTTATTAAAATAATATTTTATCATAGCATAATAGTCTGACTTATGATCTGAAACATTTTTGACATTTTAATATTATAATGTTAACTCCATTTAATATTCATTTGTGTTATTTATAAAGTTTTATAATTTATTGATGTAATTTAAAAAATGTTATATTATTAATTATTAATAAAAATATTAATTTTAAGTATAATATATATATATATATAATACACCACACGACATTTTATTGTAATAATATGTATATCAGCATAATGCAGATATTTTAAAAAAATGTCAAATTGTGATCTACTATAAATGTTGGAAAAAGGGGTTTCATCTGATTAAAAGAAATAAAAAAATAAAAAAAATAAAAAGAAGAAGAAGAAGGAAGGGGAGGAGCGGGGGGGAGGAAATAAGTTGGCTGCGTTCTACCATGGTGTTTTTTTGTTGGTAATGATATACCATGGGTGTTAGTTTCTTTTCTTTTTTTTGGTAATGATATATACTAAGGGTGTTAGTTTCGATCTATTATTGGTTGTGTTTGATCATTCCAAGAAAGTGCTAAGCCTCATCGGCATGGGGGTTTTGATTTCGTTTACAAAGTTTAAAAAATATTCAGCATGGAGATCCTGTGATCTTTCTCTTTCATGAATGACAGGTGGCGATAATAATTTCAAGGCAAAGGAATTGGCTTTTTTGTAAATTTTTTTTTTTTTTTTTTTTAAAAAAAGAAAGGGAAAAAAAAGTTTGTAAAGCAGGAAGTAAATCCAAGTGGTAAGCTATTGTGCATTCCACATAATGAAACAATGATATGAGGTTACAAAGCTGGCATCGATTCCGTCTAACGCAAAAAAAAAAAAAAAATCAGTTCGGGCGCATTCCTTTGCCCCCGGTGGTGGCTTTGTCATGTCGGCCACCACCGGAATTTTACACCTTGGAATCTTAAGACCAATTGCATCGCGTTACATATATCGCTCATCTGGCATTTCATTCTACGCTCCGCCTGAGTTTCATAAGTTTTCGAGTCTAGAGAGAGAGAAATGTTTTTTTTTTTAAACAGTGTTCTGAAAATTTTGAATTACGATATTTTTTAAGTAATTAATAGTTAAACATTTACTTTTTAACACCTGTAAACAAAAGGAAAATTTTCTAATTTAATCCCTTAACTATTTATGTTTCCTCAAATTAGTCCTATAACTTTAATTTTATTCAAATTAATCCTTTATCTATTTTTTATTTCCCAAATTGGTCATCCCAACCAAAATTTGATCACTTTACCGGCATATCTATTAAATTAAAAAGGTATTTTAGTCATTTCATATTAAGGGACTAAATTGGAGAATTTTCCGTAAACAAAAACAAATTTTGCAAATTGCTTTCAGTTGCTTTTTGTCACCACGCACTATCGTCTTCTTCGGCTTTTACCTTGCCTTAAAGAGACGCATTAAGACTAAAAAAGCAACTGAATAATTTTGTGTTGGCAAATTTCTGGTCAAAGAAGCAATGGAAAAAAGTATGAATAATTTAATTTAATTAATCCTTTTCCTTTTTCGTCTTTGGAGGTAGTGCCATGTCTCTCCTGAGGAGCCAATTTTCTCTTTTTAAAGTTAGAAAGTATTTTATGTAACCAATCGCATTCATCACATTTTAAAAGGCAATAATTAGTATAATCCAATTTACTTCTCACTTTGGAGAAAAAAACAGCTAATTTTTTCCTTTTTTTAAAAAATGATCTTTCAAGATTTTCTACAAGAAAAAAAAAAATAGTACAAAAATTATTTTCAGAGAATGATTCTTTTTCTAGACAGTAATGCTCTTTCACAATAACTCAATTTTTTAACGACTCTTTCAATAGGTGTAAGAAGATATTTTATATATAACAAATAATAATAATATTAATCTTTAAATTTTTTAAATTTTTACTTCTATAATATTGTTATAATCAAACGCATCAAGTCGAATGTATATTTTCTTTATTCTAATATTTTTATATATTTAATTTTTATTTTTATTTTTTTTTTATAAATAATTAAGTCATATATTATAATTGTATTAATACAACAAAGTTTTATTCAAATACTAAAATATACAATATATATATATATATATATATTCAGTTATAAAAATAATATATTTACTATATATAACAAATATATGCATGTAATATATATATATATATATATATATATATATATATTACTATCATATTTAATAAGTATATATGAAAAAAATATTATCAAAATTGATATATTAAATATATTAAAATAAAATGTTATAATTATAAAAAAAAAAATTTATAAATAGTAAAATTATTAATAAATATATATACATCCACAATATTGATATAATATGATTTTAAAATTAATTTATAACTAATTAATTAATTTTTAATTAATATTTGAATTGAGTATTTTTTTGTATAGACTTTTTATATTTTTAAATGTAAATTTTATTATTTTTTAAAACTAAATTTAATCTAAATATTTTTTAAAATTTTAAAGTACATTGTAAGATTAATGTTATATATTAATATTTTTAGATAAAAAATTTAATTATTATTCAATACATTTTTATTAAAGAGTCAAAAACATAAAGTTAATAAATCATAAAAATTGGATAAAATCTAAAATATTAAGAGATAAAGTTAATAATAATAATAATGACAAAATAACAATATTGTCATTGGAAAGATTTATTATAAAGTGAATACTTACAATCTCATATATAATAGATTTAAAATAATATATATATATATATATATATATATATATATATATATGAAATTAATGAACAAGTAAATAGAATATACAAATAATAATATGGTCATAATTTATTTATTTATTTATTTTTACAATAAAATAAAAACAAATAAAGAAAAAGTCATAAATGACAATTAATTTATTATAATATCAAGAATAACTTAGGGGTAAAGAACCATAGATATAAAAATAAAAATTGATAAAAAAAAAAAAACAAAAAAAAAACATATAAACAAAAAATCTTAACATTATATTTAATTATAATAGGACCGTTAGAACAAAAAAAAAAAGTTTCTAGAAGAATACATTGTAATTTTATATATATATAAGATATATATACATATATCTTTTCTTAAAGGAAAATTGGTCAGTTTAGTCCTCTAACTATTTTCATTAATTAACATAAGTCCATAATCTTTTTTTTTTAACCTGTTAAGTCCTACATCTTTTTACGAGTAGCCTGTTAAGTCCTTTCAGTCAAAAATTTAAATTTTTCGACCAAAATTCATCACGTACCGAGCACGTGATGATTTTTTAAGGGCAAAATCGTTCTCTTAAGTATTATAAAGCTATGAACTTAGACTAACTGAAAGGTTTGATAAAGCTAGTTTTTTCATATAAAGAGGACAATTTTGCAATTAATCTAAATTCACAGCTTTATAATACTCAAGAAGACAATTCTGTCTTTAAAAAATCATTACGTGCCCGTCACGTAATGAATTTTGGCTGAAAAATTCAAATTTTTGGCTAAAAGGACTTAATAGGCTGCTTGTAAAATGATGTAGGACTTAAAAAGTTAAAAAAAAAAAAAAAAAAAAAAAAAGATTGTGGACTTATGTTAATTAATGAAAATAGTTAGAGGACTAAACCGATCAATCTTCCTTTCCTAAATTATCTGGTGTCAATTCCGTTACCCTGAACAATTGAAGCATCATTATTATGAGGGAAAACAAAGATAGAAAAGGAGTCCCTTCCCGTTTGGATCAGATTAGCACTTCAAGATTCGTTTTCCTTTTAGGTCGTTGAAACGAATCTGGGGGTACCCATAATTCTTTATACTCACAGTAACTCATCTGATTCAACGTCCATCTGCAATCTTCTTTTTTTCCAAGTTGCTAGTAGCCTTCTATCTTAACATCCACTTCATGGATGCCATAAGGTCGTGATAACCCCGAACCCATGCCTACGATATTCTCTCCCTTGAAAAATAATAATAATTATAATGATAATATATAGCATATGTCTTTTTGTTTGTGTGTCATTCTCGCCGGGATAACGTAGCTGGCATGATTGTGAAGCGGATAATTTCCGCCACTGCCTGATCTCATCAAGTTAAAAAATGGAAAGCTTCTTTGATTGCATGGGTAACCATATCAAGAAAGTGATGGTGGATGAATGTGTATGTATAAGAAGGATGGCACGTTCAAACGCAACCGCCTTTTTTTTTTGGATTGTGATTTTTCATCAATTGTTGCCTAAAAAGGCTTGAGTATCTTTTATGCTCGGTTCAACTTTGCGTTTTCCCGGGCTGCACCGATCGCCCAACAACATATATCCACTGAAATGCATTCCAACCACAAAGATATTGATAGAGAATCAAGATATCAACAGGATCAATTTTATCTTCGTCGGTGACATCAACTCCAAGTCCATGTAATGCGCAAGATGCGTTGTGAAATGAAACTCGTTTTGGACCTCCGTAAGCACAACCTCTTTTTCAAATACGCAAATTGATCAAAAGAAAGAAAAGGTTCCCTTTATCATTAAAAGTAGAATAGCTACCTGGCTAGATGAAGGCCCAGAATTGTGCGTATATCAGAGAATAGTCAAAGTTAGGTGAAAGCTCCGAATGTATATTCTGCGCGCGGAACGCTCCCGCCCGAATAAGGCTTTTGGATGGAGATTACATACAATGGATTAGAGAAGTTCTACACACTGCAGGAAAACTATCATGGATTTGGGAATCCTCGAACATGTTTTTCATCAGACTCCCACCCTAAACATCAAGGGTATCATATATCCTTTCGATTCAGATGCTTTTTTTTTTTTAATACGAAAACATCCAAACACGTCAGGTAAACCCCAAACCACTAACTTGATACAATCGCAAATGCATATATTGACATACGGTAGCAGAATCATACAAAGAGAAAATAAATGAAAGTAAATTAAGGAATAAAGTGGTGTTTATGCTTGGCAATCGAAACATAAATAAGAAAGTAGATTGATCTTCATTGGTCATTTTGAACAAAAAATAATAAAATTAAAAAAAAAAAAAAAAAAAAAAAAAAACAAAGACATATATACTTTAATATCTCCAATTAAGGCCTGGCAACATTACACAACTAAGCAGAAAGTAAAAGCAAATGCTAAGTGAAAACGTAAAGCGAAAAAAGAAGCAGCACCAACGTTGTTATAAAAAGATTAGTTCCCCCACCAAAATGGTAATTATCACTTCCACCATATCTCTTAGATGCAACACATTAAGAACCACAGCATGCTGATTTCTGGGCAGTTTGTGCAGCTCCTGCTGTCTGGTCAGGTTTGTTTATTTTGATGGTTTGAGGCTGCATAACCATAAGAAAAATGATTAGCATCCCAGTGAATTTACCGGAAACATGTAGCAATCAAAAATGGGGTCCCAATTATATCGCTCTTTTTTACCCAGGTATTAGTTTCACATGCTAAGTACAAATTTTCCAAAAATAACACGACAAATAAAAGTAACAGCTGCTTATAAAATCAGTAAAATAAGCAACAATTAAATAACATTCCCAACTTTTCAAGTCCCCCAGCTCAATAGTTTGGAGTCTAACCACAAACCAGATGACAGTTTGAGGAACTTATACCTCAGCCTTTGAGTCAGTTTCAGCAAGTCTTTGTTTAATATCCCTAGCTATTGAAAAGAAAACCTCCTCCACGTTCAAATTTGTTTTTGCACTCTGCATAACATTATCTCATTAGAATAGATCCTTGAAAATTGCAATTACAAGATAGAAACAAACAACACTTACTGTCTCAAAGAATTTAATGCCATATTCATCAGCTAGTGCCTGACCCTTGGCAGTTGGAACAGCCTAAAAGGGAAGGTTTATCCCAGGTTAATTGTGGATTTGCTAAATCAAGGACTCAATAAGTAGAGATGATAGAGAGGATACCCTTTTGCTCTCGTCCATATCAGCCTTGTTACCCACTAGTATCTTGTTGACATTGTCCGAAGCATGCTGTTCAATATTTCGAATCCAGTTCCTAATGTCTGAAAAAAATAATCAGTTAAAAATAGTAACACGTGTATAGTTATTCCTGATCAAGAAATGAATATTTTAAACAAGGAAATTATCTAAACAAAAACTAGTAGTGTTAAATAGAAAACATATATGGTGATTATGCCAGATCAAGACGCCAATGCACAAATGGTTCTATAAGAAATTGTCCACTTAGCAAGAAAAATAAATCTCTAGTACTCTATTCTAACTGAAAAGGTATTTTCTTTTATGAATGTCAACCAAAGCACCATGTTTTAAGAATGCGAGATGAATTCCTTTACTAACGTAAGCTGTACAAGAACAAAATAAGTGATCAAAAATGTAAATCTAGTGGTCCAAGAACCATATTATCAAGTAGGGAGAAAGAATTTACTGTTAAAAGATGATTCGTCTGTCACGTCGTAAACAAGCAAAATACCCATGGCTCCACGATAATAAGCTGCAAAGTGCATAAATTCAGGCAACTAGATAAAATACTTAAGCTCTGCTCCACAAAATCTAAAGGAAAGCAAAGAGAACATAGCTGAAAAGGCAGAAAGAGAAAATTAAACAAAAAAGAAAACAAAATGTCAGCTAGAGCAAACATATCAGATGAAAAGAAAGATTATACACTGTAACTATTTCACCAGAAGAAAGATACTGCAGGTAAAGATGGTCTTTCACAACCTTACTTCCTGCTAATCCTCCCTACAGCAACCTATCAATGCTATAGGCAAAATCTAGATTAGGTTCACCAGAACAATGCAAGATTAGAATGACACAACAGTAGTTTATGCTCACAAAGAAAAAGACAGATACAAATAAATCCTTAAAACCTGCACTGTGTTACAACTTTCAAAGGACATTGAAAGCTTCAGGTTCAAACAGAATAAACATGTCGGTTACAAGCACAAAGCATGAGCACTGCATTTTGGATTATGAATCATGAGGCCAGTCTACAGAAGGCAGAGCCTTAGATGTTCAAATCAACCATACCTATCCTCCTACAGTTGATTAGTAATTTATTTCATGGGATTACCCAGTCCTTCAAGAATTAGTTGCACAAGATGTCCTCCTTTAGATGAATGGATTTGTGCATTTATGATTCAAAGCCCAAAACAATAGAAAAGGCAATATGAATAAGAATAAAGCAGGCACAAAATAAGCATGCAATAAGTATGTGCAGAAAAGAGAAAAAATAAATAAATAAAACCTTTTTCTTCTCTTCAGCAGGAACAAATTAAACTGCATGGCCATATCATTCATTATTTTGAAAAGAAAAGAGAGGGGGAAAAAAAAAAACTAGATCTTAAACTGGCATGCAATTTGCTCCTAATTTTGTTCAAAAGTAGGCAGACGCATAACCTTTATAAGGGTAATTTAAATCTCATGATTTTGCACATGGCAGCAGTTTCTTATGCCATCATAAAATTGGAATAAGACTAACTTTTCAAAAATAGAGAAGATCAACTAAATCATAGCAGTATAGATCATTTGGTATTGTGATTACTCCAACAAAAGACTATATGAAAAGCACTGACCAGTTGTGATTGTTCGGAAACGCTCTTGCCCAGCAGTATCCCAGATTTGGAGTTTAATTCTCTTCCCATCCAACTCTATGGTCCGTATCTTAAAATCAATCCTGAGAAATTCTTTTGAAATCAGAAAAGGTTTGAAAAAATAGAACATATACTTTCAGGAAATCTAAGAAACTAACCCAATAGTTGTAATAAAACTGGTGGTGAAGGAGCCATCTGAGAAACGCAAAAGGAGGCAACTCTTACCCACACCTGTAGGATAAAAATCCAGGTCAACAAAGTTTTCAATAATTTTAGTTTAGATCAATGCTTGATAAAAAGTTTCTTTCAAAACCCAAGATCAAGTGAGAACTTCCACTGGAGATTGAGAAATCTATGCATAAATTCTATTCTTGAATTACAGGAAGGAATAATGAGTTTGTTTGTCAATTGAAGATCTTAGATATCTCTATTAAACTAAACCAATAATAATTCAAGAGTCCACAAATGAATAATGAAGAGCTTTAGTAAGTTAAACAACAAACCTTGAGTCAAGTTTCAAACATATTAGCTTCCAAAGGAGAACAAAATTTTAGCAATTTTCTACCCCTAGGGATATGATAGAGCATAAGACCAAACAATTAAGTCCAGTGTTGTCAAGGTGCAGCAATTTTTGGGAAAAGCACCATATACCCTTTCAGGCGAGGCTTTAGCCAGTTGAGATCTCTTTTGTCCCTTGTTCCCTTTTTTTTTGCTTAAAACTCTGGAAAAGGCACTCCTAAGCAAAAATTTGTCTCAAGATTCTATTTTCTGTTATAAACCCTGGAGGCCTCATTAAAACTCCAAATCTTAATTAATACCGTGAGAATACAGAGAAAAGTCTGTCAAAAGTTAAATGATGTTTCATTGAACACAATTAATTCCTTGAAAATAGAATAAAAATTCACTCAAAAGAGTTTTTAAAGTGCCAACAATTTGTCTAACTTTGATGATTATTATTTCACAATTGGTCTTCTGAAGAGATTAAAAGATAATTTATCTATCTCCAGACTCAGGAACTAAGAGAAGCTTGAGATTATTAGACTTAAATATAATTTTTTTCAAGTTTATTTAATGGAATTACTAAACTCTTAAGCTTTTTATATAAGCTGTGGAAGCATATATATCTAGGTGCATTGCTCCTTGCTTCACTCAGGCAAGCACTTCTTTCACAACTTGTGCCTAGGCTGTATGAGGGCCCTAAGCACCTTGAGTTCACCTATTTCCCTTGATAGCACTGGTTAGGTCACAAATTTAGACATCACACGTACCAGTGGAAAGACCTACGAGATACTAATTACAATCAAATACAGTGCCTAAGAAGATTAGATTAGAGCAAAAGACACCATAAAAACTTGAAGCACCACATTTCCAAGTGCTAATACATGTTTGGAAGCCATTTTTTTAATTCACAAGAATATTAGAATAAATAACTGGAAAAATATGAATATTCAATTCAGCTAATATGGATTTCATCAAATTTGCAACAGATAAGCAGAACAAGTAGTCGCTATACAAGATCATGCAGCACAATGACGTGAATATCAACTCACTACCAATACAGACATTCCTTACATTCAATCCATGGTACAAATGACAATGCATTGTCATTATTCTGTGTAAAAATGATAAATACAAAGATAGAAAAGCATCAATGTAGCAAGATGCTTATCACAAGTAACCTACTTAAGTTTCCTGAAAGTAAAACAGGTGACACTAGAAAAACTCCCAACCAGTACAAGTCTCTGCACAAAGAGTGCCGGTTAAATTTTGCAATGCATAGTTTGATCTAAGCTATAGCAAAGACTAAGAAGTTTAGTCTCATTCTGGACTCGGAGAAATTACACCAGTTGACTGACAAAAAAAAATTATTCAAAATCCTAAAGCATTGGCAAATAAAATAGCAATATCCAAATGAGCTTAAAAAAAAAAATGTAAAATGCATCGCGAAAAAATTAAATTATAAGTATAGAGACGTAACTAAATTAAGCGTGTCAGTAGTATTTTTATTTTCACATACAAAGGCATGTTCATTAGTAAACAAGTACATCGTGGATCAATAGAAGTCCTTTAAAAATACATCTAAGCTACAGCAGCTGAGAAGAAACAATGCGGTACTAGTGTTGACGCAACACGTTTTTCAACCCGTTAAAAAAACAAAAGAAAAGGAAAACACCAATATTTCCCTCTCTCTTGTCTTTTAAGCTACATTAGCAACAGCAAAACAAACGTTTAAGCAGTCAATAAATACGGATCAATGACTGCATAACTATAGATTCAAAGCAAAACACATATAAAAGCACTGCAAAGATGGAAAATAGCAAAGTAATCTATCTAATGTACATAGACATCGGGAAAAATATTAAGAATAAGAACAGAAAACGCACCGCTGTCGCCGATCAAGAGCAGTTTTATGAGATAATCATAATCAGCTCGAGCTCTAGCGGGTGGAGCAGCCATCGGATTTGATTAGATCTCTCGCACAAGATTTCAGGGGAAAATGACCTAGAATTGGAAACAAATAAGAGGTTTTCTGATAATTATCAAGTGATAAAAATTGGGGAAACCCAAAAGAGAGAGAGAAATTTAAATTGAAAAAAAGGAAAAAAAAAAAAAAAAAAAGTGATTTGCTAAGACTGAATTAACTGCTGATAAAAATTTAAAGGCAGATATTTATCATTACCAGATGGAAGAGAAGATAGAAATACAAGAAATGGAGAGATCTAATAAATGAGGGAAGAGGAAAAAGAGGAGGGAACAGGGAAAGCTTCTCTAAAACATCAGCACCGGTCGGCCGTTGAATTATTATTTATTACTATTATTATAGGAATCCATTATTTTCTAATTTCGGTTCGGTAAAGTATTCAAAGTTTTCTTCTTTTATTGTTTTTTTTTTTTTTTTTTTTTATATCAAATACTCACAAATACATATCAATTCTTTTTTTTACTCTAATTTATCTTTCGCTTCTTTCTTTATTTGTGTTTTCCAACAAGTGTTTTTTTTTTTTTTTTTTTTTCCCCTTAAAATATATATATTAGAATACAGAGGTACAGTAAAGAATGACCAATGGCATATGGGGCTTTTTCTTTTTCCCCAGCGTCTCAGACTCTCAATAAGTGGGCTTGGTGGTTTTTGTGTGTTTTTTTTTTTTATGAAGTGTTATGAAAAGAAAGATTGAGATTAGCTGGTGGTTGCACGTGGAGGGATTCGTTTTGGGTTGATTTTTTTTTTTTTTTGTTTCTAGGTGTTCAACTATGGGTGGCACTTTAAAGCCATATCCACATTTAAATTAATCCCCACTCGAGCCGAGTAGATCCCTTGCGGGAAGTAATTTTGGGTTGATTTATTATTAATTGAAAATATTATTGATCCTTTTTCTTCATGTTTTAGATTTTAGATTTTATATTTTATTAATTTTTTAATTAATATTAAGTCATTGAGTAACTCAACTAATAGCAAAAGATTATGAGTTGGAATTTACATAGATGAAAAAGCTTATGAGAGAGAAAAAAAGAATTAGCAGAATTATTTTTAGTTTATACGCCCCCAGCTTCCAAAGGTCCAGTGTAAAGAAAATGGTTCATATCGAAGAAACGTATAATAATATTTCAAAAAGTACAAACATGTTCTTTGAGCGAAGCCCAATTAGCCCAAAAGTGAGGGCCGATCCATATCAACCGTACTGTTAGTGTTCTTGACATCGGCAGCCCATATCTTTTCCAACTTTTTTGTTCTCTTTTTTGATTTTTTTCTTTCAACTTTTCTATGGGCCGAGCCCCATTAGTGGGCTTAGAATCGTTTACTTATTATTCTATTATCTTCATATATCCTCCAAGACTTACAATTATCTATTTAATAAAAGATAAAAATACACTGTGTTTTAAAAATCAACCATTAAATTTTTTCTCTCACTACATTTTTGTGCTCTCAGTGCCACGTCGTTCTAGAGTATGGAGGTGCCTCCGGCGACTCATGGAGAGTCGGCCAGAGGCAGGAGAGAGAAGTAACAAGAAACCCAAACGAAACGTAGATGGGAATGACACTACTGATACTATTGACTTGGAGACCTAACTCGGTGAGGATGATGTGATGATGGAGGATACCACTGCCAATGCCTAGAAGCATCGCTCCTTGGCAAACACACTCAAGACCAAACCTCCCCCGCGCAAACTGTACATGGGGGAGGATGATGAAAGGGAGTTTGATGAGATTGGGGAAATGTGTGCTTTTCCTCGAACAGAGGAGGAGCGAGCTAAGCTGCGGGGGCCCGTCGTGCCCACTACACCGGAAATGTATCCTAGCATGTTTCAACCCTGGCGTGGTGCTCTCCTACTCAAACTGCTGGGAAAAAATGTCAGCTTTCGCATCCTGGAACAGCGCACACATGATCTGTGGAACTTGGAGCATGGATGCCAGCTTATTGACTTGGAACATGGATATTACCTATCCCGTTTCTATTCCCTTGAGGACTACTACAAGGTACTTGAAGGAGGCCCTTGGATTATCATGGGTCACTACCTTACGGTCTCACAAGTGGCGACCAAACTTCAGACCCTCGGAGGATAGAATCCAGTCTACCATGGTTTGGGTGCGTTTCCCATAACTACCTCGGGAACTCTACAATGAAACACTATTGTATATTATAGGTAACATGGTTGGGAAAGCTATGAAGGTGGATGTAACAACTATGGATGGGTTACGGGGCCGGTATGCGCGGGTGTGCGTCTAAGTGAACTAATCGGCACCGCTTACCCCATTTGTGGTGGTCCTGGGACGTGAGTAGAGAGTCGAGTATGAGGGGCTCCACCTCATTTGCTTTGACTGTGGCAAATATGGCCACAGAGTAGTTCACTGTCCAAATGCCAAGGGTGCCGAACCTGACCCACCTGGGTCATCGGGAACCTCACAGAACCCAATAGGATGCTCCCTAAGAATGGACGATGCAGACCCCAAAAGTCGGCTGGATCCCGCTGCCCAACCGAGGGCTTAGCGGCAAGACCATAGATGACGTATGCCCAAGCTGCGGTACATTGCGCGGCCCAATAGGAGCCAGAGAGCCCGCATGAGCGCCAGGGAGAAGCCCACGTTGAGACTTAGGCTATCGTTGTGAGCCGCCCTGTTCAACCCACAAGCTGGGGTTCACTCAATCTAGGTTTGTTGTTTTAGAAGGACTAGATGATGAGGAGGGATGGGACCCTCGGATTGAGGCCTTGAAGTAGAAGATTAAGGCGATACCTGGGCCTAGCAAATGGGCTGTTGTTGGGCCCCCGCATGAGCGTCGCCAAGGTGGAAAAGGCCAGGGCCATTCTCAGCAGACCCAGGCCAGAGGGAAAGGGGAGGCAGGTCCTAGCGGGATGAAGATCGATGGGAGACAGCCCAAGCATAACAACCCAAGAGCTGGATCCAAACCGACCCATATACCTCTTCAAGAAATCTCTAACCAACAACCGGGCCAGCGGCCTAGTTCTGGCCAGTCTAGAGGCCCAACAAGGGGTGTGACTGGGGTGGTAAAACTCCTGCAGTAACTCCGCCACAGCTGCAGCTCGCAGCCACCACGTCAGACAGGGATATATCGTCAATGTCCATTGAGGAGTATGGGCAGTTCATTCAATATGAACGGGACCCAAGGGAGGGTGAGCAACCTCCCCATCTCACTTAACCATGTCTTGCCCTTCGATTATGCTGTGGAATTGTAGAGGGGCCAGGTCCACAGCTTTTATTAGCCATCTCTCAGCTTTGGTGACAAAATTTTCTCCAGTTGTGTTAGTCCTACTTGAGACCAGAGTGCAGAGTAGTCATATCCCAGGTATCCTTGCTCGCACTAAGCTCTCTAAGTGCATGGTGTCAGAGGCGTGCGGATTCGCTGGGGGTATTTGGGTGCTCTGGGATGATTCTGTCTTGTGGCTAGATGAGATTAGTATTGATGCTCAAATAATTAATATGGTTGTTCGGAAGGAGCATGAGGCTCCATGGTTCCTTTCTGTCACCTATGCTTCTCTTAAACCCAATTTTCGAAGTGATTTGTGGGATTACTTGTGTAAAATGGGCGAGGGAATAAGTATGTCATGGCTGTTGCTGGGTGATTTTAACCAGATTGTGGAGCTAACGGATAAGCGGGGTGGTCAGCCGGGTTGCCTGAGCCGCATTCGATCCTTACGGCGGATGTTGGATCAATGTGCATTACTGGATCTGTGCTTCGTTGGGCCTAAGTATACCTGGTCCAATATGCGACGAGGGGCTGCTAGGGTGGAGGAGAGGATTGACGCTGCTTCAGTACTCAGGACTGGATTCAACGTTTTCCGGACTATCGCGTGGTTCACCTCCCTCGCAACAGATTAGATCATCATCCGGTTCTGCTCCAACCTATACTTCCTCGGCCCAGAAACCCTCCGAGGCACTTTAGAATGTTAGAGGCTTGGTATGGTCACCCCCAGTTCAGACTTGTGATTCAGCATGCTTGGCGGGCTTCTCCAGGGAACATCTTAGACTGCATGGAACATTTCCGCCAATTGATACAACCTTGGAACCGCCATACCTTTGGCAATATTTTTGATCGCAAGTTTCGAGCCCTGGCCCGCTTAGGAGGTATTCAGCGAGCCTTAGCCACAAAGCGATCGGCCTACTTGGAGCAGCTTGAAAGTCGAGTTCGAGAAGACCTCTGTACAGCTTGAGACCAGGAGGAACTCCTGTGGAAACAAAAATCTAGACTCCAGTAGCTGGCACAGGGAGAGCGATGCACTTGTTACTTCCATCTTTCTACGCTCATAAGACGTCGTCGGAATAAAGTTGTTCAGTTAAAAAACGGGTCTGTGACTGGTGTATTGATCCTGTTCAGCTTAAAACGATGGCTACCCACTTTTTTAGGCAGTTGTACTCGGCTACCCTTTGCATACCCAGTGATCCGCTTTCCTGGTCCTTCCTGACTTTAGGACTTGCTAACAGATCCTGGATGAATCGACCTGTCTCAATTGTGGAAATTCAAAAAGCCCTCTTTCAGATGGACCCCCATAAGGCCCTTGGCCCGGATGGCTTCCCCTCAAGTTTCTTCCAAAGGCACTGGGATGATGTGAGCCAATCCTTAGTGGGGTTTGTCGAACACGCCTTCAGCACTGGCCGTCTACCCCCGAGAGCCAATCAAACGCTTATCTGCTTAATCCCAAAGACTGAGAGCCCGGAGACTCTCACCCAATTTCGGCTCATCTCGCTTTGTAATGTTATTGTGAAACTAGTTTCCAAGATCCTGGCCAACCGACTCCAACCAATTATGTCACAACTATCAGGATGGTGTCAGTCGAGTTTTATCCCGGGCAGGCTTCCCACTGATAATATAGTTGCTCTTCAGGAAATGATCCACTCACTGCGACGCCGCAAGGGGAAGCAAGGTGGACTAGTAGTCAAGATCGACCTGGAGAAAGCTTACGACAGGGTGGATTGGACCTTCCTCCGCCAAGTACTGCAGGTTACAGGATTTAAACCACATCTTATTCATCTTATAATGGATATTGTTACCTCTACTTCTCTCCAAGTTTGCTAGAATGGGGAACACTTGGATGCCTTCACCCCGACTCGAGGACTCCGACAAGGTGATCTGCTGTCCCCGTACCTATTTGTCCTATGCATGGAAGTGCTTCACCACAAAATTGAACGGGCAATCCAGCAAAAGCAATGGAGGCCGGTGGCAGTGACTCTGATTAGACTCGCTCTCTCGCACTTATTTTTTGCGGATGATCTGATCCTTTTTGGGGAAGCCTCGTACTCCCAAGCCAAAACCATGGAACAGGTGCTGACATGCTTTTGCGAGGAATCGGGACAAAAAATGAATCGAGCCAAATCGATGGTTTGGTTCTCTCCAAATACGCCCAGCTATTTACGGAATACTATTTGCACTAAGTTAGGAGTGACCGCTGTTGCTAGCTTGGGGACATACTTGGGGCTGCCGGTGGTCTATGGGAGGATACGGAAAATCACTTACTACCACCTGGTCGAGAAGGTTCACAAGAAGCTTGCCACTTGGAAGATGCAAACTCTATCTCGGGCTGCCAGAACCATCCTAATCCAATCAACATTGGCTGCAATCCCGGTCTACTCCATGCAGTCTGCCGCCCTGCCGAAAGGCACCATAGCTGAGGTTGAAAAAATTTGTCGGGCGTTTTTCTGGGGTGAATGCGATGGCATGCGCAAGCTACACACAGTTAAGTGGACTACCATTTGCAGGGATAGGAAGCAGGGAGGTCTTGGCCTACCCCGCTTAGGTGCGCTCAATACAGCCCTTTTGGCCAAATTGGCCTGGCGAAACCTAACCCAACAGCAGGTGCTGGGGAGCCGTATCCAGCGGCAAAAATATGGACAGTGGATCACTATGTCTACCTTGAAGACTCCACAGCAGAGCTCTTCGACTTGGAGGGGCGTCCAATGGACACTTCAGGACCTTCAGGCAGGACTGAAATGGAAGGTGCAGACAGGAGTGAATGTTCGTTTCTGGAAGGACCACTGGGTTCAGGATAGGCCACTGTTCGAGGCCGCTACACGGCAGCTCTCCACAGATGAAGAGAACCTGCCTATCTGAGCTTTTTAGGACGATCGCCTAGGCTGGAACATGGATTACCTCCAAGGAGCCCTTGCTCCGGCAGATATCCAAGTAGTAGCCGTAGTTGTGTTACAGAACGGGGCTTCATAGGATATCCCCATCTGGAAGGCAAATAGTACAGGCCAATTCTCTGTTTCCTTGATGCAGCAGTTGCTTCACCGCCATGACCGACAGGATCCTCATTTCAATTGGAGCCAGCTATGGCAATTTAAAACCCCCCCCGGTGCCTCGTTCACATTGTGGTTTGGATTGCACGATGCACTACTGTCCAATTACTTGCTATGGCGACGGTGGACCATCAGCTCACCAAGCTGTGATTGGTGCCGGCATGAAAGGCAATCGGCACTCCATCTCCTTCGCAATTGCCCTGCAGCCTTGGAAGTTTGGCGATTATGCCTACCTGCGCGGTGCGTTGGTGCCTTTTGTAGGCCTACGAGTTTGCTCGACTAGGTCAAATGTAACCTAAAGAATGGTAGGTATGCAGATGTATGGGGCAATCATTGGCCCTATGTATTTAGACAGTTGTTTCATGATCTTTGGATCCACCATACACGTAGGAAGCATGGTTTAGATACTCGATGCCCACCACGAGTCCAAGTCGAAAGAAGTTTGCTCACCCTGCAGGACCTTCTTTTGGTCTAGTCTCGCTGAGTGCTCATTGATCATGTGCAGCGCACTCTTTTGCTGCTTTTTTATTTTGCTCTTGTACAACTCACTCGGCTGATGGTCAGCTAACTTGTAAGTCTTTTCTCTATTTTAATAGAATATACGGATCCGGTTTCAGACCCAAAAAAAAAAGAAGAAAGATAATATGGTATAACTTTCTTTACTTAAATTGTCAAGTAGAAGGCTTGGGTTTGATTCTCACTATGGACGATCTTTTGCCGAATTTTAGCCATGTTCTGTAGTCTTAGAAGGTATATTCCCTATAAATCCCTTCCAAATTAATTGATAAGGATACCAAATTACTATTAAAAAAAATTATCTACCCGATATATTTATTATTCTATTATCTACAATTCTTACATATATTTAAGTTTCATTCATTATCCGAACAATAATTCAATTATCAATTAGAATGCCAACTCAAAAACAAAACGAAAAGAGAGGAAAAAAAAAAAAAAACGATCCTTTGTTTGATTCGCATATACCGATATTTCGGTCCGCCACCTTTTATATATCAGTTGTCAAGTCAGATATATTATTAGTGGGCTACAACAATAACAATAACAATAACAATCCTAAGCAACCGCGTAAATATCAGGCGAAAAAATTAGACAGCTCGTGCCAATCTAAGTTCGACTCTTTAACAAATCCGAAATCACGTACACCGCATGTTCCATTTCTTTATATATATATATATATATATCGTCAGTGTATAATATTTAAGGACTAAGGTTAAGGTAGACAACTCATTGTCTCATCACGTACCAGTCAACACATCCATTTGGATTCCTGCGGTCCTCTCCGTCCTCTTTTTTCATCCAATTGGAAGAAAAGTAATAAAAACAAAGACTTTCCTCGAATTGACGTTTTCAATCCGGTACAATATTTGGTCAGTTAAAGCACGCAATAACATTAGTACAAATTGAAGGTGTTTTTGAATTGAATTTTTTTACATTGTTCATTTTTTTTTAAAAAAAAGAATTGAGTAAATTACTAAAAATAAAGAGTGAAGTAGAAATAAGTTAAGAAGTTGTCTAGTAAGTGGAGGACAAATAATATATTTTATTAGTGTAATAATAATATTGTTATTTGAGTTATATATATATTTATATGTATATATTGAATATTTTATTCATTTTTGAACACCTGGACAAATATAAACAGTAATATGTCAAGTGGTATTCAAACAAGTACAGTTCATTTTTTTTTTTTCAATTTGAGTGAAATTAAAAAAAAAAAAAAAAATCCACTCCTTAGACTTAGGACTCCGTTGATGTCGAAAGTCCAACTGTTTCTACTTTCTTTAGAAAGAGTCTTCAAAAATATTTGAATAACAGTTATATTAAATATATGTGTATATATATATATATATATTAATTTTAAGTGTTTTTATTTCAATTTTAATATTTAATTATAGAAAAAATTAGTTTGCTGTTAAAAAATATTTTTTAAATTAATGTAAATTTTGATTGTATTATATTTTATTTATCAATTATTAAAAATTTGTGTTCAATTCTCCAATGAGGCGATGCCTTTTAAAAAAGACATTCAAGAGGAAAATATAGAGAGGGGAACATAAAAGTAGGAATTGTTATTGCACATGGCGTGACTTCATTTAAGTTACTTTGACGCCACCTCTTCCTTCATTCACACCATTCACATTTCATTGGCCATTCTTTTTCTTTATTTTGCTTTTCAAAAATTCTCATGTGTCTTATTTCTGAAGAAAAATTGGGCATATAATACAATAGTAGTAAGAAGCCCAACCCCCTGACTTTTATTATTATTTTTTTTTGTCAACAGTAGTGACTAATTTATTTCGTTGCGAGTACTTTTCCATTTGATATAAACAACTGCTCATGAAATGTGTTCCAATTCCGTAGGTAGAATACAAATTTCCAACTTCATAATCGAGAAATAATGTAAACAACCACCACGCCACACTTTATGGTTAACCCCTAACTTAAAATATTGAATTTCATATGCCATAGTGGTAGCGTGAGATGCATATATATATATATATATATTCAATATTGAAGTTAAAAAGAATAATTTAAATTGATTAGTTAGTTAAATTGGTGCATGGAAGCTTCTACAATCCAACAGGAGAGGATGAAGACCTGAACCTCAGAATGCTTAAATATCACGACACGTGGAAACATTACCGGCACCGGGACAAGTTAGAATGGACGGTCGACTGTCCCGTATCCTGTAACGAATACGGAATATCCTTCCTTCCCAATTTCCTAATTCTTTTATTATAATAAAAGAGAAAAAATGGACAAGTCCGCAACGGCGATCTTTAACCGTCCGTTCCCGATAACAAAATTGGTCTTAATGACAGGTAAAACTTCCGTCCTTAGAGTCACTCGCGTCCTACATTTTAGCCATTTATCTCTTGACACGTCTTAGTGATTGCCAGCTGTATATTCGTTCCCCCGAGAGAGAATCTACAGATTCCATGTAATTTTAGGGACGTAAAGGATTTTTTTTTTTTTCCTTGGCCATTTTCCAATAGAGTTCCTTAAATGGCAAAAAGGCTGGGGAAACAGAGCGGGAACGCGGATTGCATTGGATTGTAGAAGTAGATGCTCGTTAGAAGCTTTCCTTTACTCAATTCTTCTTTCACCTTTTTTTTTCCCTCCTCCTCCCTCTCTCTCTAGGGTTTTATTTCCCCATCTGACTATAAATATCCTCGATTGTCTTCAATATAATCATCTCATTGAGATCTGAGCTTTTTTTCCACCACCTACGTTTTTTTTTTTTTTTTCAAATCCGTTTGCTTCTTCCTTTGATCATTTCTGGTAGGTTTTCTTGTTCATATCCTGTGTATGTGGATCGTTTTCTCTCAGATATTCTCTGCCTTTTGTGCTCCGTTTCGTTACATTTCATGATGCTCTGTTTCTGATTTTAGACAGTTTTCTGTTTTTCGACATCAACATTTGTATGGTATTGGCAATAGAACCGTATATCTCTGTAACTTTTTCTTGTTTGACATGCTTGTGCTGCATCTGTAATGGCAGATTTGTGTTTTGTAAGTTTTACTCTCTTTGTTTGTTTAATTTCAGACAGTACGCGCACCTCTGTTCAGCCAAACTTCTGCAGATTTTAGTTTTAAAACTCTGAAAATGTACTTCTTAAGAAGTATCTAGGTGTTCCCCGCTGCTATTCCTTAAGGACTTCTTTTGTTATTCCAATTTTAGTTGTTCAGATAATAGATGAGGCGGGATGCTTAAACAGGCTGTCTATGTGTTTATGAACTTTCGAAATATTTCTGTATAAAAAGCTTATATGCTGGTTACCTAATTAATGCTGTAATATATTCCAGTGATATAATTTTTTACTTTTTCATGTTGATCCAGATTGCATTTATGGCTCCACCAATTGAGACTCCAGCGAAATTTGAATCACATCTCCCTTCACATCCTCCTCTTAATGAAAGGATCCTTTCTTCCATGACCAGGAGATCCGTGGCTGCCCATCCTTGGCATGATCTCGAGATAGGTACTTAACTTGATTCCTGACTATCGATGTCGTTGTCTTTAACATGCTTCCTTGCTTAACGGCATCGTTGAGTTCAGACATTTGGAGTAAAATTTTCTATGATTTGGTGCAGGACCTGGGGCACCCAAGGTGTTCAACTGTGTAAGACACTGAAACTTTTAGCTCATCTATGATTATGCATCTATTTGTCTAAATTTCCATTTTAAGATCTTACTTAAAAGAGAAGACTGCATCAAGAATAAAAATAGCTACAAGATCAATTAAAGCTACACATCCTGGGCTTTTTTTTGCCTTGAGGATTTCACTTTTGTTGTACTAGCCCGTAGGGACCTCTTTCCTTCAAGCATTTCTAGTAACACATTTAAGAAAGTTTTTGAAATGAAAAGTTTTTCAAAAATTATCATCAAAAGGAAAAATAACTGACGAATGATCATAAACATAACCATGCAGATTTATATTGCTTGAAATGATGTGTAGAAAAGTTCCCTATGAGTAGTTGTGGAACTTGCGATATTGAGTCACATAGCTTCAAACACAAAAGAGTCACATTAACGAGAAAACCCAATGTAAGCTATAGGATAGAGTTGAAATGCATAGATGTGTGATGGACGGCAGGAGTGTGTAAATGAAGCTACGGGCATTTTTGTAGAGAAAATAGTTTGTCAATGTCCTAGAATCTAGTTGACTAGAGTTTATGTTTTGATTTGGAATTCTTCCAACATTACTTAAGAAACTTCAGCATTTTATTTGAAACTTTTATTATGTTGAAATAATTGCATGTATTGATTATTCTCCATAGGTTGTTGAGATTAGCAAGGGAAGTAAGGTGAAATATGAGCTTGACAAAAAAACTGGACTCATCAAGGTATGGTGCATAATTTCTGAAAATGGAACTTACTTGATTTGATATGTATGATAAAAGGACTTCGCTTGGACTTCAGGTTGATCGTGTTCTGTACTCATCTGTTGTGTACCCACATAACTATGGCTTCATCCCTCGCACCCTCTGTGAAGACAATGACCCCTTGGATGTTTTAGTGATCATGCAGGTGTGGTTCCCATTCTTCATATATATTACAAATCTTGTCAGCCATAGGAAAACTATAGATGCTTGGGATGATTACCAAATACGTGATACTACTTATTTCATATGATAATGACTATGTTTGAGTTGCACGACATGAGTAATGCTGGCCATAAATTAAAATGACCATGTGCTGGTTTACTAAGATTAATGAAAATTATGGGGCTGCTGGAATTCATGTTTCTCTTGAAGTTTGATTTCATTATATACTTGTGAAGGTCTTGCAGAACTTCTCTTTTTAACACCAAATTAATGAAAATTATGGGGCTGTTGCTTTTGTTCTTCATTCTGTGTTTCAAACTGGATCAGTACTTCAGGCTGCCATTCAGATCTTCATTTGTTTACCTTTATTACCGGACGTTACTTGCAGGAACCAGTTCTTCCTGGGTGCTTCCTTAGGGCTAAAGCTATTGGCGTTATGCCTATGATTGATCAGGTGTATATTCTTCCACACACGTAGAATAGTGTTGATTTAGTCACTTAGACAAATCTAATTAAATGAAAATGCAGGGAGAAAAGGATGACAAGATCATTGCAGTATGTGCTGATGACCCTGAATATCGGCATTACAATGACATTAAGGAGCTTCCACCGCATCGTTTGGCAGAAATCAGGCGATTCTTTGAAGACTATAAGAAAAATGAGAACAAGGAAGTTGCAGTAAATGATTTTCTCCCTGCCACTGAGGCTTATGAAGCTGTTCAGCACTCCATGTAAGTGATAAAATCCATCAAATTGCATTTGGTTCGTGGCAGTTGCTCTTTTGTGTTTAAAACTTGAAGTCTTGTTTAGCAAGAATTTTACAATGTTTTTCAACTGAATAAATGTGGGTGAAATGCTGCCACAATGCTCTGGCTAGTCACCAAATTTCTAATCCATCTGGACACTTTTAAGTCCCTTTTTTTTTTTTTGTTTAATGCTTTTCCAAATAGTTTCAAGTGCACGATCCTAAATAAATTAATATAACGGGCTGCTATATAATTTGTGACGACTGAACTGTGTGGTCGGTATATTTTTGCGAATGATATGCTGGAACTATAACTGCACGGATATAACATGATCTTGGAGTTCATTATTTATTTTCCTTCCTGATTAGGGACCTTTATGCTGACTACATCGTCGAAAGCTTGAGGAGGTAGAGCTTGCAGCCGCAGCGAGTGAGTTGGGTCACATTCTTACTAAATATGCTGTTGTGAAATGGTTGTCCTATAAATTTTTGCTTTAGTATCGCCAAGAATATATTTTGTTTGTCTGCCACATCACTCCTTGTGGCTTATTACATCATGGTTGCGTAACGAAAAGAACTGCAGAAATCATAGTACTAAGTAAGAAAGGTATATAATTGCAGCTTAATGATCCTTGATCAGGAAAAAAAAAAAAAAAAAAAAATCCCGAGTTACTGTTTAAACTCTTGGATCCTGCTACAGTTTTTCCTAAATTCTTGCAAGTACTTCTTTGGCTGTTTTCCGATTTTCTTAAGAGATCCATCTGGATTTGAATGAATTCAAATAAATTTTGGCGAGAAAATAAATTACATATATTTATAAATATTGATATTTTGAATTTAAAATTGAAATTTGTATAATTTGTAAAATTAGATATTAATTTTTTTTTTTTAAATAAGTATGGTTACAGAAAATAAAACGTGTTTTTTGATAAATATAATAGTTGTTTAAAATGAGTGATTAAATTTAATTAACTAACACAATTATAAATTCAAATTATTTTAAATTAAATTAATAAATTTAATATCCAAATTCTCAAGTTTGACACTCATATATAAATTAAAATGGTTTTCCACGTCTATTTATATGAAAATTAAATAGGTCACCAACCCTTTAAATTCAAATTCTAACTATATTATATTTGAATAATTGACTATATCAGCAGACATCCATTATATAAACATGTTTAATTTTTAAATTCAAACAATATAAATGTTTTTTTTTATATATATATATACTTTATTCTAATTTATTTTCTTATTTCAGATATTCTATTTATTCCCTTTTTACCCAAAAATCATAAATCATCACTACAAAGTTTAAATGTAATGTCAGACCCTTTAGGATGAAAGTATAATTTTAGCTAGTGTGGTTCCCTTACTTAAATGTTTTTACCTCTTGTCAAGTGGAGGAGTTAAGTTCAAATCTCATCAATTGTACCAAATTTCAACTATGTATTATGTAATCTTGGGGTTTACTCCCATAAAATCCATCCCTGATTAAAGTAAATATTAACATATGTGTAGACCGCGATTTCACGTCCGCAAAAATTAAATTAAAAATAATGCAAATACAAAATCAATTTTAAAAAATATATTTCATTAATTTAAATATGTTGGTAGAATTTTTATCTAATCCACTGATTCTTTTCGTCAATATTAAATTAAAAATAATGCAAATACAAAATCAATTTTAAAAAATATATTTCATTAATTTAAATATGTTGGTAGAATT
>JAXGGT010000094.1:13688871-13713766 GCA_035583425.1 Marsdenia floribunda | reverse complement strand
TTTCCTCAATTTCATTTTTCATATTTTTCAAAAGTGAAACTACCAAAAATGCCCCTCAATTTTTGTCCACGTCAGCTAAGCACTGGAAATTTTGAAAAAATTTGGCTGGAACGACTAATTTTAATAAAAAAAAAATTGTTATAGAACTAATTAAAGTAAGAAAAAAGTTATAAGACCTTGTCAGAGAAACAAAAATAGTTACAGGACTAAACTGGTAAATTTTCCTTTTAAAAATCGCAAGCTGTTCCCGTAAATTTGAAAGTAGATATTATATAGGTGAGGTTGGCCCACACGTTGCAGGATGAAAATATCAAATATCTAAAAGTTCATACCTGACCTTTTATCACATACACGTGTACGTCAGCAGTGAAATTATTTTTGCAATTGTCCTTTTCGTTCTTAATAATTTACGTTGACCGATGTTCATTTATCAATGTATCGGCCACCGTACGTATCCGAAGCGTATATTGTGTGATCACCTAAAATTGCTGCTGCCACTCCCTTAAAAAATAAAATTTACATTTTTCCTATAAATATATATTTACTTATCCTATAGGTACAAACATTAAGCTGTCTCAATTATTTTTGAGACTGAAATAGGCAAATTGAAACATGTAAGGGGGGGAAAGAAATGGAAAATTATGGGTAGGGGGTGAAAAAAAAAGAAAAAGAAAAAGAAAAAAGTGGATGGTTCTAGAACATCCATTGGATTGGTTGAAACCAGGGTTAGCGGTATAAATATCAAAATGAACTGCGGAGTATACAGTTTTTTATACACGTATACGTACACCAACAGTCGTTGTGCACATATACATATATATATATATATATATAGAAAGAGAAGACTGATAAAAAGCGAAAAGTCCTCGTAGCCTAATCCACATTTGGTGTCTCTGGAATTTCTGGATAATAGCTAGGGTTTTTAGATGTCAATGCCGGCGCCGATGCTGATGTTGATGTTGCTGCCGATCATTTTGCCAGGATCTGACATTTAATGTGTTGATCGATCGATTTGAAGTTCCTTTGGTTCATTGAAAATCATTGGATTGATGGATTTTGTTTCTGTGCTGTGTTCTGAATCATCATTCACGTTGGCTACTTCCTAACAATTTCAGGGGTTTGGTTTTGGGGAGAGCATCGAATCTAACAATGCATTCGGTGCCTTCTTTTTTAGCTTCCTGCGAATTGCATACCCGTCCTTATGTGACGTCATTTTATGGCGGATGGTCGTCTCATCGTCTGAAACGTCTTGAGAAAGCTGATCGGCGTGGTAATCTTAGTTAACGTTTACTTCTAGGAAAACCTTTCTTTCCTTTTTTGTTCGATTCACCTTGTCCACATCGTCGTTCTATCTTATTCGCGTTTTCCTTTTTGCATTCCTTCGGTAGTTTTGGATAGTTATATAGAAGCCTTATATCAAACCTAATTAAAGATCGAGCGATTGCGATTTGGAAACTCTGTTTAAGTCCCCGGAAAGTTTACTGATTGTGGAACTTGGAACTGGTTTAAACCATCTTTCTCAAGTGTTTCGTCTTAAGATCGTTCAATCATCAGAAGGTACGTGGATGTTTATGCTTATACGTAAATGTGTACTAGTTTCTGTTTGTCGAGCCAAATGATTGTTTGATGTTGTTGATTTCCCAGCGCTGTTTTGTTTTTTATATCTTACGAAAATTTACCGTGAGATTTAGAGAACGTGAGAAATAGCCAGGTCTGTGTTTGTACTTCTTTTGAGGAAGGAGTGCAAAGTCAACGCATCTCTGCCTTAATGTAGCAGCTATTTGGAAGTTATCTGTAAGTCAAGGAAAATCTTGTTTGTGATGATTTAGTTACATTCAAAGGTAACCTTAAAAGATATGAAAAATATTGTATCTTTAAATCATGAGTAGGGACCGATGGAATTGGTGCCAAAAATTATCATGGGCAGATCTATCTAATGTAGAATGATAGACAATCTCGCTTGGCGTTGCAAAGATTTCTATCCTTATTGTTGCAGAGCCAAAAAGAGAGAGAAAAAAAAAAAAAAAGGGGAATGTAATTGACAAGGCAGGATATGTCTTGATTCAAGTTTGAATATCATTGTATGTGATTAATCTGAATTTAATTCATAGATGGATGTTAGGGAACTCATAAAGTGGTGATACTTAATTGAAATGATTTGACTTTGATTGTTTATTCCATGTTTTTGAGATAAGATAATTCCACTGAGCAGTAGAATAGAAATATATTATATTTAAATATCCTGAAATTTATGTTTAAATTGGACCCAGAATAACAGAAATTCTCTTTATGAGAACCACCAATGGCGGTTTTTGGTTGTCCTTGTAATTTGTACAGAGTTTGGGGAGGGAAGGTGTTGCGTTGGATCTTGGTTTTATAACATCAGGATTGAAGGATATATTGGTTATTGTTTGTTGTTGCTCAGCTATTTAATTTGTTTTCTGTTTGCAGTATTGCTGAGGACTCCCTCTGCACCTTGATGGAAATCTGCCGTTCTAGTAACATGCCAGTATCTGAAGATATAAGTAGCTTCTGTGAGGTTAATTCAGGTTCACTTGAATGTGCTAATGTTGACTATGGAGATCATCATATAAATGATCTCGGAAATCATTTCGCTGAATTGCTGAATATTCAATCGGAGAATCTGAAAAGTATCATGATTCCATCTCTGGATGATGACAGAAATTGTAGTGCATGTCAGGAAGATGCTTGTAAGGATTCCCATGAGACTGGGTTGGCAAGATTGACTTCCAACACATGTTTGGCTAAATGTGCTACATTCCCATTTGGTAAGGGTAAAAATACAGACTCTGCTGAAATATTTGAAGGGGAACCAGGGAGCATGAATGACCTAACAGCCGAAAATTCAATGTTGAGTGGCGATGGTCAATCTTCAATTAGCCCATTTTCTCGATCAAAGTCTTTACCTGTAAGCTCTTCAATAACATGTATTGATTGCTAGTCTTAATACATCTTTTACCATATTGTGTATGTATGAGTAATTTTATGATATGAAGGTTTGATTGAGTTGAGCTTATTGATTATTTTGGAGTCAATAGTTCCCAACATATGAAAGGATGTGCTTGAGTTGAAAGAAGAGCAGGTTGCTATGGGATCCATGGTTACCTGCTTCCTGGAGTCCTGACAGTAAAAGGTTCATGCTGACATTTTACTGTGATCAATGTATTTCTGAGACAGGCATGTGCACTTATTTTTGTATCTGTATTGGGGATCATTTCATTTTCTTGGGATGGATTTGCAGACTGAAGAATTCATATTTCAATTTTGTTGCTTCATTCTTGCTCACACTTATAACTTCTGATATGTCATGGCTTTTTTGTGTTCTTAGACCTCTTTTATCTTGCTTGGGCATTTATCTTCTACTTGGTGTTTTTAGTTCCCCAATGTAACTTTGGGATTTTGGCATCTTCGGATCAGGCTAAAATGGTCCAATTTGTTAAAGTATCCTGCAATGCGTATGAATCTACAGAACTTTGCATGTAGTTTCTGTGTTCCTTCACTTTGCTTTTTCTCTCCTCCTTTTTACTCTATAGCCTCATTGAGATTTACACATGCTCCGAAGTCTGTGACTATTGCACAAGTTGGGTGACCACCTTGGGAATTCCACTGAAGCAAAAGATGTTTTTTTCAGAGGAGGATTCTTTATAGTTGATGTTAAACTATTATGCTACTGTTAATCATTTTCTCCCCTTTTCTCCTATATGCTTTGTTCTCTTACAGACCCCTTTGAAGCTTATATCTGCCATGAAAGGTAGCCGTGAGAGGTTAGGTGCTCCACCTAGGAAGCTGACAGTGAAATGGGCTCCCGATGTGTATGATCCACTTCCTACTGCAGTATCACATGTGCCCAATAACAGACCTCAGCGACATAAAAGTGATAAGAAGAATGGCAAAAATAAACACAAGGGTGGTGGAAAAGCTTCACGAGGAAACAAGGGAAAAGACAAAAAGCAATCCCGTAAGTATGGCGGTAGTTCCAACAGATGTTTCAAGCCTCTGGACAACCTGGACAAAGTAGCTTGCTATGGTGAACCTCAGACCAGCGCAGTTGATTTTGATGTTGACAGCCCCGATCCGTTCTGTGGGCATTCTTTTCTGAAGAAATCTGTCACACAGCTGCATTTCCCAGTCGCTGAGGCTACCTGAGTGGTCGTGCTAGAGGGTTCTCTTCCTAAACTTCAATGTACATAGATAAAAGTTGTCTGTAGTTCTGTTGAGGGGTGATGCAAGACAAAATTTTACTGGCTGTTTCTGCTTTAGTCTGCGACTGCAAATACACGCGTCAGATGACCAAAAATTTTCTTTACAGTTATTCCTTGTCTTAATGTCATGATTGTATTCGCACCAATTTATTTCCAAATGATGTCCATGCAGGTTATCCCTAACCTCTTATTGGTTAAGGATGCTAATATGACAATTTTGTATGGCACTGACAAGACCATTTTTGGATCCTGAAGCCCCGAGAGAGCAACTTGGCCTCGAAGAGCGCTCTTGTTCTGTTTAGTTGGGAGTCAAATTCAAGGTCACCTCTGCCTTGGCAGACCGAACTGCCAGCCAAGCCTTGCCAGGGGTATATAAGATATTGATTTGTTACCCACAATTCACCTTCAAAATTTTGAAAACAGTAATATGCTAAATGAAAGTCTCAAAAGTCGATAGCTCGGGATGCTTAATAAGCTAACCATTGATAGTATCATTTTCGAGTGCTTCAGAATGATAAGTGGAATAATCGTGCCAAACAAAATTGATCCTGTACTGAAATAATAACCTAAATACAAGATAGGAAGTACTTAAATGGAACTTCATAAGCACAAATAAAGTCTGCTAACCATCCTTTGTCCACTTCGATAATCAATTATTGCCAACGTGAAGTACAGATACATAGAATTTGATAGGTGATACATAGGAAAAGTTCTGGTCGTCAAATAAATATATAGCCATGACTTAGGGCAAAACTTGTACATACGGCAAAATTATTCTGAGGACACGGCCGAAGGATTGGTCATTCGTTGTAAACCCAAATCTTTAGAGTTTACTGTTTAGACGTCTCCAAGGCAATAATAAAACAGCCAGTCATGACATCTTCGCTTAGCTAGAGGAAAAATAGTTCATCTAAGACAAATATCGGCTGATGGTGCTTATTTGTTCAACAAGGGAAAATGAAATATGTTATGCAGTATCTTCTATGTTGTATATTCTGCATTTATTTTTACGTAGTCATAACTCAAATCACAACCCCAAGCTAGTCCACTCGCAGGACCATCACCTGTCCATGAACAGAAACTGCAATATTAGATATTGATATATTTATATTCGCATGAATAGAGGGTATATTTCTAAGAGAATACCTAAAAATTAGCAACTATGAGGAAAGTAACACAGCTGCATTGTTTTTAATTTTTAATCCCCGGTGTGGAGGGTATAATAAAAAAGAATCAGTATTACAAAACAGTAAGCAAGATTAAAGAATCCAAGTCCAACTTCAAACAAGGAAAGAACTGACAATGGAATAACTCATTAGGCATAAGAGAGAAAGGATATAACTATCACTTCTTTGCTTAATAGACACAGTACATTCTGCATTTCTATGCAAAAGATATTAACAGCACAGAGCGAACAAATATCTTTATGAAATTTCTCTCTTACGTGAACAAACAATATTTTAGACAAAGCATAACCTTTTTCCACTAAAGTGACATAATACCTCATCCGGAAAAAACAGAAGACGACACTTACTTCCACTTCACTTGTGTCCTTTGGCTTGTTCAACTAATAAAGCGACTTCTGTCAAACTTTGCAGAATAAGATTTAAATAAATGCACCTAATTTTTTTATTCTAGTTTCAAAATTGTTTCTTTTTTGAATGAGGACTTCATATCAGATCCTTGATTGCAACCAGGCACATATGCTGCATGCCCCAATTCAGGAACATTTCAACAGTTAGAATGGCCTTGCATAAAGCTTTTGTGTGCACAGAAACTAATTCATTTCTCGGAGAGAATTTCTTTTTCTTTTTTTTTTTTAAACTTTTTCCCCCCCTCCGTCCATTAATAGTTAACTAAGATGATAAATAAAGGTAGCTTACCGATAGATATGTGAATTTCAACTTTGCCATGGACCTCACCAGCCTTCCTGAGATAGTTGCTGGCTGAAACCCTGCAAAAGGTTCCAGATTTTGAAGAAATCACAGAGTGATGGTATCAGATAAATAGATGAACTCTCCTATTAACTTCAACAAAAAAGGTGCCTCATATGGTTTCTGCCTAAAAAAGAAGAAACAGAATTTCCCCAGTTTAATTTGACTGCTAAATTAAGCAGAAGGCAGACATTGGATTCTCAAACAAGCAAACAGCATGAAGAAGTTTCTAGCCCAGATTAATAGCACCAAACAAAACCAAAATGTTTCTAATTCTTTATCTTATTGATCTGTTTCATGACATGAAAAAACAAAATCTAAGAGTCCAGTGCTATTGTTGGATATTTTTTGATCATGGTGGAAACTAAAGATATATATATATATATAATATTAACTATGGTGGCATTAGTAAGATAAATATCATAGACAAAAAAAAAAAAAAAAAAAGAAGCACAGATAATTTATACCTATCAAATGGAAGTGGTTGCCCTCCATCCATAAGTAGAATATTTCCAAGTGATATCTGGAGCATGTTTGGGTCAAAAGGGATACCAGCATAGCCAGCAGCACAAGCAATCCGTCCCCAGTTTGGATCCCGGCCATATACAGCAGCCTATTGAGGGAATTTAAATTGAATTCAACCAGCTCATCTCTAGATTAATTTAGGTTTAATAAGTAAAACAAGTGTAGAAGTATTTCATGCCTTGGTAAGAGAAGAAGATGCCACTGAGCGTGCAATTATTGCTGCTTCAGCTTCACCATTTGCACCAGTTACCCTGACCTGCATATCTGCTTCACGGTTAGATTTCTATTGTATTTTCTCATCAAGGCTATAGTGAACCAAAAGTTATGATGACAACTTCTAATGATGCTATGTCCATAATACTCTGAACCTCAGCTGTTTTAAGCAGTTTTATTATGGAATATTAATTAGTGTATTGCCTATTATCCAAAAACATTTGAAGTAAACTAGTTAGGGGAAGAACCAGAAAATAAAGACAGTAGAGTTGAAATGCTTCAAGAACGGGGACCCAAATTCAACAAGGAGCAGGACATTAGAACCAAATTTGCAGTGCAAGGATCATAGCAGCAGAAGTTATATATAAAATCTGTGGCCTTTTGAACTAAACCTCAATTAGGCAAGTTGCTCCTTCTCCATCCCAAGCTATTGACTTTGCAAGGCCCTGCATTACCTGCAAGAAATTGCCATGTTAGAATGGCAAGTATTTCTCAAGAACTTCAATTAATATCAGTAAACAAATAAAATTGTGCAACAATGTCAAATTTTTCACTTTCATTTCCAATTTAAAAGAATACACGAGAAAATTCCTTTAGAGAGCTATTCCATGAGAAGCGACTATTATTAATAATGTTGAAAAATTGCTAAAAATTATTAAACTCATACCTTGGTAAGGTAACTTTATATGAAATGGGAAAGGAAGATTAAAGGCCATACTCGTTATATGAATGCTTCATAAAAAATGAAACAACAATTATCAAAACAATGGATAAGATGATAAAAGACTTACTAAAAATATCTGAGAGCTAAGTAAACTGACATCATCTAATGAAGCAATGATTTTGTCTCACAAAGCACACAATAATGTCCTCTCAAATAATAGGGATGCTACCAAGAAGAAAACTTGTTCAGAAATATGTTTCATAAAATTGTCAACACTGGTTGGGCTAGAATTATTGATAAACACTCAATGGTAGTAGAAAAATATTAAAGAGAATTAGGGCATACTGCATCCAGGCACAGTTGTAAATGCTCAGCTTCTGAGCTGTTGAGAGAAGAAATTTTCTTTGACCCAGAAAGCCCACTTGCCAAGGCAATGACAGCATCATTGGTACTGGTATCACCATCTACCTGCAAGTATGTTGCTATGATTCAAGGCTTCTGAATAACTTTTCCTACCTCAGAACTAGTCTTTAGAAGGTATGTTCGCTATATCAATGACACAAAGAAAATATCATGTAACATATAGAAATTTGAGGTATTTCAGATAAAGACATCTGGAGAAATGTTTAAGGCAGGATAAGATCAACATTACAACCAGTTTGAATACCATATTCTGACACCAGAGACCAAGTAACATTTGATGTTCCACATGCAAATTACTGGGTTACAACAATTTAACTACCCATTTGTCTTTATTACACTCTTAACCAGGAAATATAATAAACATACAGGATGAAATGACAGATCCATAAGAAGACAATAGTCCATGCAATACATACAACTTGTGAACTGAAGAAAGCATAGCATAGATTTTACATATGACTCAAGTAACCTTCGACTTTTCTCTTTCATAAAGAGACTGAATTTTCACATAATGATATATCTCAGAATGTTTCAGATGAGAACATTTCATATTATTTCTTGTACATATTCTCTTAACCTCGATGTTTATCCTATCTCTCAACTAATTATTTTGTCTATTTAAGTTATTTGACTAGTCATCTAATTGAATTAAGTCATAATAATCATGAATGTATGGAGATAATAATTTACACAAATGAAAATAGAGACATCTTGTACTCACAGTAATTTGGTTGAAACTCCGGCTTACAGCAACCTGCACCATCTTTCTCCAAATATCACTCGTAACCAGGGCATCAGTTGTTAGAACCTGCAGGATTTGAATAGTGAAGATTTAGTAAATTTATGGATATAAGGAGTACTAATAGCAAATCAATCAACAACATACTCCAAGCATTGTTGCCATGTTTGGGTGGATCATTCCAGAACCTTTTGCCATTCCTCCAATTCTTATAAGAGTCCCTCCAATCTGAGCAAAGGAAATATTCAAATGACAAAAACGATGATTGAATTAAATGACAAGCTACACTACGCAGGTACAAAAAAAAAAAAAAAAGAAAGAAAAGAAAATACTGTAATTGTTGACATGAGTAAGGTTTGTCCAGATTATCTCAGCTCAGGTTTGCATGAGGCAAATATATGGGTTAAAGGAGCTGGGGGGGTGGGGGGTGGGAAGAATGTTGGAGAAAAAGGAGCCAGATGATGTACTGATAAACAGCAGGTATAAAAGAATGTGTTGTTCTTAGAAGGAATGGTTACTACGTGTAGCGGTTTTCCTGTTCTGGCACATTTACAAATACTAGAAGTCCAAAAAAACTGATTAATTTGTTAAAAGTAAGATGATCAAGAATGACAATTATTCATAAAGACTTCAAGATTATACGTGATGGGTGCAACCACTTGATACCTTATATGATGGGTCCAGGAATTGATTCATTTGCGTAGAGAAGAACATCAAAATGCACAATATATCTGCATAAATTGGAGATTTCTTTTTACCTCACACTCTACTGCTACACTCTTTTTCACAAGATCGGTAGTGGTTATGGCCACAGCTGCAGACTCTGCCCTGGAGATTAAGAATGTAGAACATAGACAACACATCAAGTGAAATGAAGAACCAACTCCACGCATTAACTGGACATTCTGGCCTTGAAAAGTCTAATGGATGAAATGACTCAGAACAGAACACATAAATAACATGTTTGAATAAAGAGGAAGTCAAAGATATTTAGAAACAAATTACCCCTCGACAGATGATGACAACAGATTGACCAATTTTGGAAGGGAACCAAGTAGTGCCTCCTGCAGATGACTTCTAAATTATGTCATATATCTCAAAAATAACCAGTAGGATGTTTGTGTGCCAGTTTTGTATCATGAAGCAGGATGTTTAAAACTATCAGCTTGAATAAGAAAAGGGGAAAAAAAAAAAAAAAAGGAAATATATTCCTGCTTATTCACCTTCTTTATTCTATGACCAATAACACCTGTTGATTCAATTAGTACTTCTGAAGGCTTCAGCCCAAGTAACTGCCAATTTTTGAATTTGGTATTACAAAACGTGTAAAGACTGTGCTGTATGGAACATACTGAATGTGCACACCTCAGCCAAGGCATTGGAGCACTCTATTACATCCTGATAGCCTGCATCACCCTAGATACCAATTTGAGCACTTTTAAGTACACCATTTTCAGCATTCTGTTACTATATAATACACATAAAATGCTGAACTTCAGCCATAAAGTAAGATTCAGATTTATGTTAAGTTGAAGTGCATAAATGTTCTGTAGCTACTATCGATTCAGACAACACAAAGATGAAAACTAGTCTTGTACCAAATAACCAATGCACTGAGATACTGGGTCTAAAACAAAACTTACTGTTGCTGCATTTGCTTGACCAGCATTTATCAAAACTGCACGTGCCTGAAAGGTTCCATGTTTAGAATTCAATGACAAACAAAAATATAATGTGATGAAATTCTAGTAAAATGGCCAAACCGCATTACATTTCATGCTTATGTGCAAATGATATAGTTTTTGGAAACAGTAATCAGTTCTTCAATCTCTTCTTTTGGATAAAGGTCAACCATAACAACGGTCGGTCATATTTCAAACACACTGTTTTAGAAGTACTGTTTTCAGAATATGTCTTTTAATGAGCAATATTTATCACACTTACTGTTTTAAAACTTTCTAATGCTCTTTTGCAGTATACTACTGGTGCAGCTGCAACTACATTCCTAGTGAATGCCCCTGGATTGAACATGAAGTTTAAAAAAAAAAAAACAGTAAATATATAAAGTAATACAATGTCAAGCTTTTTTACACATAACCATTTAGATAAGCATAGCAAGATCTAAGTTCTTCAAGAACTCAGAGAGGATCATCACTCGCCATCAGCACCATAATTGACTGGGGCAATAGAACTAACCTGCAGATATGGCATCCACATCACAAGTGACAAGCGCAAGATCAGGTTTTTCTCCTAGCGCACGCAGACCACCATACATACCTGCAGCTTTAAAACCTTTCGCAGCGGTTACTCCTCCTTCTATCTAGAAATTCAAATCCCCAAAGTCAGTTATTAAACCCCAAAGAATTTCATAAAAACATCAAATATAAATAAATGCTCAGAAATTCCTTTCTCAAAATTATTAGCAGGCTATCGACACTCTTCTCCTTCCTTCCCCTCCAGTAACCCAGTAATCATCCATTAAAGATTTGCATCCATTTACATATAAATATACATATATGTTTTTAACACCACAAAGAAGCATTACTCGATCACCTGCTGCCAGGGCCCTTCGGGCAAGAAGATTGGAGCTGAAGGTATGTAATTTGAGGCTTCATTTGCAGTTGATGACTTTGCAAGTACTCTAAAGTGTCTCTGACTATTGCCCAACAATCCAAAATTCTGCAAGCATACATTTTTTAGACTATTCACATTCTTTTTACTCTTTGAACACAGGGAGATAAAAAATAAAAAAATAAAAATTGAAGAAGCACTACAAGAAACTAATCTGAACAGATTAACTCGGGCAATTTAAAAGACCAAATTGAAAAAAGAAAATTAGCAAAAGCCAGGAATCACTGGAAGGTAGAAGCTGACTTTTCGTTCCTGTAAGAATCCGATGGATACGTTGTAGGAAGCGCAAAGAGACATTCTAGGGTTTTAGAGTCAAGTGAGAAGAGCAATGTGGGTTTTAGAACTAGTGTGCACTATCAGAAGAGAGGTTGGTTTGTTAAACTTAAAGGTGCTTCTTTTCTCCGACAGTCGCCAAAACTGTTGCACCGAGGCGCGACGAGACGAGGAAAAACCAAAAAGAACAAATGGTTCTGGCCCTGGCTGGGCAGTGTAGGCTTTACGCATTTGACAATTAAAGAAAATCAGAAATTTACATCAAGCCCTCGGAATCTTTTTTATTTTTTTCCTTTTCAAGATTTAATCCATATATAGATATAATTGAGAAAACAGCAAAGTTTTGAACCTCCCCCATCAGGGGACTGCAATTGCTTATTGGTGTATTTGGTAGTAAGCTAAAAGGCTGTTTATGCACTAAATTACAAGTTCCCCTTAATCTGCATTTTGTTTTCAGAATTAAACATTCTTTGAACATATTCAACAGAAGGACTACACAAGACAATGGTAGGGCAACAGATCTATCAAATAATATATCAGCATCTAGTGTTGTCCAAAACATTTGTCAATGGGTCCATCAATATTACAACTCTGTTCAGTCAATTAAAAGAATATTTTCTGTGACAGTGACAAGTAATATTATGCAGAGTAGCAAAATCGCCCTCATAAGAATCTAGCCACTCCACCCAATTGTTTTATTCACTTTATAACCAGATTCACTAGGATGTGCTGCTTGCTGAGGTGGGGGTGGGGGTGGTCTTGGCTCCCTTGGTTTGGCAGGGTCAACAAATATTACCCAGCCATCCAAGAATTTACCATTCATTCCTTCCCGAGCTTTATCTGCTTCTTCTATTGTTTCATAAGTAACAAAGCCAAATCCCTTTGACCTTCCCGAACCTCTATCTATAATAACTTTTGCTGCAACATCAAGGAACAAGAAATAACCAGCATTTAGACTAACAAATTAAGAATAAGCTGCTACCTAGATTGTATTAATATAGCACAAGAAATCTTACTGTCAAGAAGCTTGCCAAATTGTGAAAATGCATTCCTAAGCCCTTCATCGTTTGTTGATCTTGACAGACCTGCAGCACCATAATCCAGGAGAGTACCATTAAACTATCAAATCAAAGAAAACAACCAACTAAACCCACCACTTGATATAACCTTCATATATTTTCAAACCCAAAAGAAGAGAAAATTCATCCAATCTAGATCAAAATAGGTAGAACAAGATATGTCTTTGATTGGTTTAGGACATTTAATTTAAGTTCTGAAGCCAACCTATCCACCCACTCCTCATTGAGGAAACCTATTCTTCTAACTTAGCATCCTTAACCACCCAACATAGAAAAGAACAGAAGAAAAACTCAGATTAGACAAAATTGGACATAAAATGTGTCTTGAGTTTTTCAGGATATTCAATGCAACTCTTAACTGTTCCTACCAATTTGGCTACTGTCAAGTTGGATCAATTTTCATTAAAAAAAAAAAAAGGGGTGTCTGTTCACTAAAATCCTGCCTTGAGGGCAAGATAGTTGAAGAGGTGATGAAGCCCTGTACTTTTCATCACAAAACCAGTAAACTGAGGAATGATGGATTTTCTGTATAATAATTGTTGGCCCTGTAAAAATTGGAATTTGTGCTTGTGGAAATTATTGAGTAACAAGAAATGAAAAAGAAACCCAAAATTTTGTGAACAGAAGAAAATTGCTGATGCTCAGATAAGAAGGAACCAAATGGGTTAATCCCAATACACAATCTTGATCAGGTAATCTACTGGAATATCAATTTAACTAACTCATCACCTCATAAATGTTTATTTGGCTAGGCAAGTTTCTCTTGTATAAGCAGTGCATTCACCAGGGATCAGTAACTGGGTGGGTAAACTCCAAAGAAACTATACTTAACCAGAGGAAGGCAAAAAAGAAAGATAGTACACTTTAGTTAAAAGGAAGTGAGTTTCAGAATGGAAGGGCAAAATGCAATTACAACCAGAAAAGGATACTCAACTGAAACAAACAGAAGCTTCAGGTGTGAAACAAACACTGAACAAATAAAAGCACATTTCAAATCTAAGTCAGTTGTTCATTTCAGAGCAAGTCTATATAGCAAATTACAGATTAGAAGTTTGCGCTTCACTTTGATACTATTGGGGAATAGTAACCAAAAAAAATCGCAGATATGATATTCTAGATTTCCAGTGCTGTTTTATTCTCACCCCCCATTCACTAAAATGATATGGATAGGCTAACCCCTCCTTTTATCAGAAATATAAACTCACATGTATTGGAAACCCTCTAAATAGACTGGGAAGCTTTAAACCATATTGAATATCATTAGTTATTTAGTAAGACCAAGAATTTTAAAACTAAATAAAAGAAAACATCGTTGGTGCCCTAAAAGGAAAAATCTTGACAAGGTTTTAACACGTTTAGAGCATATCTTGCTGAAATTAGAGCTTACACATCACATAGACATAAACCCAGCCCCTCAGAATTTCAAACAGAAGCACTCTTGTAAATTGTCTATGATAAACAGGAAAAATACATACTCCATTTTATAATATTCGAGATTGTAATGCTAGTTGAAATAGTAGAAATGAATCAAGTCGTAATCCAATATCATCATTCTTCCAACAAAAAGAATAATAATAATAAGTAAGTGTCGTTAGCAAAGAACTAGAATAGCAGAAACAAACAAAATATGGAGGTAACTTACCACTAACGAAGAGCTTCGGCGTAGTAAGGGTTGAATTGAGGCGAATAGACAAAAGCTGAGAATGAATAATAGCAGAAGAAGAAGAAGAAGAAGCTGGCCAATTCAGAACGCGACGAAAACCACCCAAAAATGCCATTTCTGTTCTGACGGATATTGTTAATGCAGAAACAAGAAAGTCTACTTTTGAAGTTTTATAAAACCCTAGCAAAACCCTGATTTTTATTTTTTTAACCTCTTTCCCCTTTCTACTCTGAGGCTGTCCTGAGGGAGGACGACTAATGAGACCGTGTTAGAACCTTCGAGAGAACCCGGCTCGATGAGATTTTCAAATCGGATTAATCTTGGACCCCGTAGGACATGTTACGCAGCCCAATTATGTGATCCTACTTAGGATAGAGCCGATTTGAGCGGTGTCTCTTCAAACACGGAAATCAGCACAGCAATATCTTCTGAAACAATTGAATTTACAACCACTTCCTCCCCCCTTTTTGTATTGCTTATCGTTAAATATATATACATTCACATTAGTATCATTTCTTTTTTCCTTCTCAATATTCAAATAACGTCTTACAAATAATATTTATTAATTATTATATTATAAATATATATATATATATATATATATATAAATCAAATAAAAGAAATTTGTATGATAACAAATTTAAAAATAAGAAAAGAAAAAAAAAAAAACTAAGTAATATGAAGATCATAATGAGTTAAAAGCTGTTGTAATAATTAACATTCAATTAATAAACAAAGTCATCTGTCGCCGGCGTTCACTAAAATTCACAGTTCAGGACTGTCATCAGTTTATTTGTATGTACAAATTTACAAGCTCCCCGATATCTAGCGAAGCTATTAGACGGGAACCAAAAAACCAAGAGAACATATTTGATCAAGGCATGCCTAGATAAAAATGTCAGCATGCCAACAAAAATTATTTCACCCCTTCTTTTTCAGTTCTTTTCACTCATATCAGTTTATGGCCAAGAGCTAAACTAGTTTGCTACACAAAAACTTAAAAAACAGGTACGGACTCCTCAAATGCAAACTAGCCTGCACATTTCCTATGACTCTACAAAAAGGCTGATCAGAGAAATTAGTCGAAAAAATGCCATAATGTCTCTCTCTCCGATACGAAGTGTCTGTACTTGATGTTGCCCCTTTGATGCTCCACCCCAAAATCTCAAAGCAAAAGGAACTTCACATGCCTTCAGAATGAACACGAGATTGGCCTTAACCAACCATCCATAATAGGTGTCCGAAACTGCTTAAAACCTTCAGGAGTGATACCCATTTCAGCAAGGTCATCAGAACCGTAACAAGGTGTTACACTCCCAATAGACAAATTACCATCAATATTCTTCAGGATCCACCCCCTTCTCTAACATTGATGTTCCCTTAAAAACTGTAAGCTGGAGTTCCTTTGAATACTTCCGCATCTGCTTGTCAAAATTCAATCTTTAGAACCAAGAATAGGAACAATCAAAACTGTCAACATAAAAAGATTATCCATTTTCAACTTCTATCGCAACAACTTCTATACCCAACATGTTCATTACTTTCTATATGAATCACAAGATAATCCAACTCATAGTTGGATCTACAATGACTTCATCCCCTCCATATTATCAGAATAAAAATGTTCCTCTATTATCAGGATCATGGACCCTAAAATAACATGGTATAGTTTCTACTATAAAAGAAATGGGGATAAAAGTAAAACTTCTGTCTTCAAAAAGTGCACTTACTCGTTCATTGCTCATCTTTTTGAAGCCTAATTTCTTAGTCCAGATCAATTCAGCTTCCTCCGCAGCAGGGAGCACCAGCTTTTTCACATCCATCGAAAAGAGTAATCTCTCAATACATGAAAACAATGCTTGAAAATAACCCTGGATAGAGGCATGATCCAAATGAGCTCATGTAGTTGATAAAATTTCCACAACAGAACAACAGCAAAACACATGCTCAGAAAGATGGGGATTCAGTATGGACACAGACATCAACCTGATAATTTTGCACAAAAGAAAAAAAGAGACTACAAATGAAAGCTGGATAGCACTTCTTTAATCAGTCTTACTCACTTTTCCTTGGTTTTCTTTACTTGTAGCTACTAAAGGAAGTTCAGCAACCTCTTGGCCAAAAACCCTGAGAAGGCCAGCCGACACAACCACGGAGCTGTACAAGTTAAATGCAGAAAGTCAAAATTAGCCATAGAGAAAAAGTTCAGATGGAATCCAAACAGCAAAAAAAAAAATAGTTAATAATGAGTAAATCAACTTACTTCACAATCAACACAACACAATACATTCCACCAAATTCTTGCCCAGATATGTTTCTCCTGCATAACCAGAAAAGTCAATTAAAAGCACAAATAATTATTTTTCTGCCATTCAATACTCTGTTAGTGAAAAACACCCGGAGGCCAAAGCAGCTCTTATTTCACAAAACACACGAGAAAAAGAAAGCAAAACGAATAAAGAGTGGGTATATCTCACCCATAGACCATGATTGGTATAAGATCTCTGCCACATTTTGCAATAATAGGATCAAAGCACTCCTGTCAAAACAACAAAACAAGTGCATTTAGTGCTGTCCCAATGAAAAACAGAGGAACAACATATAATATGCAAATCCTAGATTTCTATTAGCAGATCGCATCTATACGTTGTTATACATATAATATGCTGGAACAGAGCATCAAATATGGAGAAAAGAGAACTTACACGGAATATAGCTGCAGCACTGGAAAGAAAAGGTAGATGTTCCGGATAGCGACTTTTACCACTTAAAATTCTCCATTGAATATCATGTGGAGCCAGATCAGCCAGACCTTTCTCGCTGTGTTTCTTAAGTATTCTAGCTGATATTGAAGCAGGCATCACCTCAGCTCCATGTGAAATAGAATTTTTAAGTGTCATATAGATTTTATTGCAGTTAATGCAACAAAACCATTTGTCTGAGGGAAGCTCCTGTTTTTGAGAAAAACATCAGCAAGCGAACCCTATTAAATCCAAAACTTCACTGTGCAAGCTAAATGACACTTACTTTGAGATCGCACAGCCCACTTATTCTTAAGCAACCAACATGATATTCCTTTTCACACTGGACAAGTATATGAAGGAGATTTAGTAGAGGATAACTCGCTAAGATTGAAAGGGGGAAAAAAGTAAAAAATGACGATTAAGAAAAAAGATGAAATGTAATAGCAGCTGGCAATACTTGATCACAAAGCAGGACAGTCCGATCATCAAACTTAGCAACGCTGAAATCCGGTGCCCTGGTAAAAAAAGAAGGGAAAAAGTTGATTTAGACACAAGTAGTATTTTCAATTTTGTATCTTTGGTGAACCATGAATATTATGAACTATACAAATAGCTCTTTGCTATGCCTGCCAAATACGAATTTTATGCAAAAACTTTCAGAATTCAAACGATCTCCAAATTGCAGTAATGAAGAGAATGCAACCCCAATATTCAAATTTACTTCATACCTGCAAAGAACACAACCCCCACCAATATGCTCTGGTGGCTTAACAACTCTTCTTACATTGAAAGGTTTTGACTTTCCCAAAGCTTTTCTAGCAGGGACAATCTTGTCCAAGCAATATGGACAGTTCCAATCACGAACAGGACCATGTTGTAAACCCAAGCAGGCTGCAAGCATGTGCATGTAGATGTCATCAATACACAAAACACAAGAACAAAGACATTACTCAATAACTGGAAAGCAAGAGCCAATCAAAAGAGTGCTTCATTGTTAATGATATTCTTTCTTCTTTCATCTTCATATGGTGGAATTAACAAAATTACTATAGGAACCAAGCCTATTAGAGCACATGCTTACCTGCATGAAAAGC
The DNA here is from genome assembly GCA_035583425.1 of Marsdenia floribunda. NCBI lineage: Eukaryota > Viridiplantae > Streptophyta > Magnoliopsida > Gentianales > Apocynaceae > Marsdenia > Marsdenia floribunda. The sequence continues at coordinate 13,695,561 of JAXGGT010000094.1, read as the reverse complement.
ACGTGGACAGCCATCACACATTATCAATTCCCCAGCTTCTCCACATAAAGCACACATGTCATCACTGCTGCTAGTGGCCAGATTTCGTCCATTAGCCAGCATTAGAGCTATATCATGAAGTGTTAGGCCACTTGAGGTATAGATATGGCGATATCTACAAAAAGAAATAGTATGTCATACTAAGTTAAAAAGTTGACCAGGTAATCAAAATTTTATTAAGTTGACTCACGGTTGCCGTTTAGCTGCCCATCCAGCATGAGCCTCAAATTGCGACGGACTAATCTGTTCATAATAGAAAATAAGACCATGGTCAATACCAACATGGAGAGAATCTGGATAAAAGAAAAAGGTACAACTCTACTGAATAGTGATACATTATGTGTTGGGGGGTGGCATGTGATGATTACCTCAGTTTGACAACAGCTACAGACTATACCGTTTCCCTGCTTGTAACCGCCAAGAATTTTCTGCAAGGAAACAAAGATTAGTAGCTAGAACAGGTTGATAAATGTTTGGTACAACACATGGAGTGATTGTATTGTTGAAATCACCTTCCCCTTGGAATAGTAAGCTAAGGCAGTCCCATCAGGAAGTCCATTTGGCATGAAAAGTAATTTATGCAAGTCATTATCCCTGCAAGAATGCAGCCCAAGAAAGTATAAGCAAAACATACATAAAGAATGAGATTTTTTGACAACCAAAACTTTTGATCTATCCATTGCGAATTTTGACTTGCTATTCAACCCGTCTTCTTGTTGGGTGTTTCTGAAGAGATGGATAAAACAAACTTTACCTTTTCTTTGTACCACCATCAGTGAGTTTATTGTGCTCTGCAACTGAACTAGGAGAAAACAACCTTGGCCTGCAAAACAGGGGTGTAGATTAGAAGCAATACTAGGATAATAAACAATTTTAAACAATAATACCACAAATGAAATAGATAGGACTGACTTTTTGACGACACGTTTCCGCCGTTCTGCAGTGTCCATATAGTTGTACTGATCTAAAGGATAGCTGTAAACGCAAGAAGCGGGGATGAGGTTGTCTTCCATCACTTGACAAGGATAGCTGAAAATTTCACAAGGAACCATGGTTAGAAATTCATAAATAACCAATGAAAACTTGTCAATACCATAGCATCTGAATCTTCAAGCCATTCATCCCAAGCACCGCTTCTTGGTTGATTTAAGAAATCAGATAAAATATATCAAAACAATCCAGAGACCATGTCCTCTAAGTGGCAACATAAACCAGTTTTCATAATCTCTATAGATCACCGGCTGCCTACCTGGGCATATCTATGGGAAAGATGTTGCAGCTGTATATAATACTTTTCCTTGCTGGGGAGGGTTTGTTTGTGCAGGGGAGAGGTGGGAAATGGAAAATTGGAACACTGAATGAACACAAAAGCTTAATGACAGAATACCTTGTGTCAGGGTGATAATCACTAAAAGTCTGAATGTGCACATCTACTTCACCTCCAGCCATCTCATTATTTTGCTGAAGATTTGCTGCATAGTACAAAAAAGTGTCAGTGCCCCATGCAATAATATCCCAGAGTTTCAGCTTGATCAGGATGCACACACTCCTTTAGCCTTACAACAGCTGATGCTGGCTAAGAGAACTAGAGGATTTACATGTGAATCTAGATCAAATAATTTGTAAAGCAAATTGCAACATCTGAAGGGGTATAGATGTAAATGTCACACCTAACATTTTAAGTCAATTTTTCCTTTCTCTTCTTTTTTTTTTTTTTTTTGTTTTTTTTGTCCCGCAAAAAGATTAGAAAGCACTTTGTGAAACTATCTTTTCCAATAACCTAGAGCACTCCTCCAACTAGACAACATGGATATTTTAGTCGTGAACAAGCCTAGCATGTGCCTCATCCATCATTTCAAGGATTAAGGCGAACCAACATATATTGTCCTATAGAACTCAAAGACATTCTAGTTAAAAGCAGATAAACCGAAAAGTTTTGGTTGCGAAGTACCTTTCCACATTTGAAAGTACTCCTCGTTAACAGAGGAACCAGCCACTTCTTTTATCACTTCATCTAGCCTGCTAAGTGGTGCAGTCTTGAGCTCTTGAATTATATTATATATAGGTTTCCCATTTTCCAAATATATATGATTGTTTGGATGTCTAGTTTTTCCACCTGCATGTTGCTCAAACTCATATGCACTCAGGACCTGCATGAACAATTCATAATATCCATTAGACCAATTAAAATGATTTTTTTTTAATGAAAACAGATTCATGTAATATATATATATATATATATGTATAAGGTCGTGCAGAATTCTTACCCGAGAAAAATTGCATGATGAGCAGCCACACAAATATCCATCATCTCTAACGATTCCAGTAAGTTCTCTCTGAGAAGATATGAAACAGTATTTCTCAGTTATTTGAGGGTATCAGGAAGCAATGTGACAGACAAAAAAGGGTAATATTCTTTGATGTGGGGTGTAGGCTAGGGTAGGTATCTGCATGTTTTGTTTAGAAGGAAACTTCAAGAATTTAAGTTCTGGGTTTAGAAAATAGGCACACAGTATTTTGAGACTATTTTACAACTTTTTAACTCCGAGAAAATGCATTGGGTAAAGTTGTTTCAAGTTTCTTTAATCCTAATTTCTTGCCAGAAAATGAGCTACGTGATATTCCAATTACTGATGGCAAAGCACAGAAGAATAAATACAAGTATAATGCAAATGTATAACTTACCTCCCCATGGATTGAAATATACTTCACTCGTGCTCCTTCAAGAATCCCAGTGGATAAAAGCTTTTTTACATTCGTAGGATAGCTGTCAGGAACAACTTTCTTAGACATTTTCAATTCCCTGTTCGGAGCAAAGTCTGAGAAGAAATTCCTGTCCATGTTTGGATGCATACCAGTTCTCATATAGTCATCTAAGGAAGCATATGGGACATATACTTCATGGAAGCCATCGTGAACTTCATTAGGTAGAGGCTGATTATGTGAACTTGAAGATGTATGTTCATTATCTTCTTTCCTCTTACTAAATTTGAAAGTAATCTTCCTGATACCAGTAGTGCTAACATGTTTAGGAATTTCAAGTACAACACAGGATGTGGAAGCTTCTCCTGAGCCATTATTTTCACAATGGTCTCCCTCGCCTAAGCTTTCCTGTTCACTTGAACTCCTAGAACAAAGGGAGGAGACCTCTCCACAGCCACCTGGTATGTTATGAATGGAGTGACTCGAAGCATCCCTCGGAGAGAAATTTGGATTTGAGACTTCTGAAAACACATCCTCATGAGAGGCTTCCTTCGCACCATTCTCTGATTCAACATGAACCAAGCCTTCTTTTGTTTGTTTCACATCAGTTAACTCAAACACACTATCATCATTTTGATCTTCTTTACCCTGCTTTTTGTCAGAATGTTGTGACTCAATATCAACTGACGATTTTACTGTCAAACTTCCAGGACCGGGTTCCAATTCAGTATCCATGTAAACCTCCTTGGTCATACCTTCTACAACCCGTAGAGTTTCCATTTCTTTCCCATCTGCCTGAAGTTCCAATGGAGCATCATTTTTTACACCAACTGCTGGAGTTATATCATTAGGATCTAATTCCATATGTTCCACGGCTTCCTTCACTGAATTCTCAGTACATGGCTCAAGCCTGGGGACGGCAGGAACTTCCTCAGCTTGGTTCCCGGAACGTGACTCCCTATCAGTATTATCTATCACCCGTTCACCATTTGGTTTCATTCCAGCCTTGAATTCACGTTCCAACCCGGCCACAAGAGCATCTCCTCCACCTTCCGCCATCCCAAAACCCTTTCCACTTATTCAAACCTCTTGCAAACTAATAACACTGTGCCACAGGCCCACATTCAAATTCACAACCAGCGACAAGCATATCACTATCCACAACTCACCTGACTCCAGCAAAACTGCAAATTTGTCCAATCGGCACCCAAAAAAAAAAAGTCAAAAAGAAGAAGTATCATTTGACAACTCTGTGCATGGACTAATGACAAGACAAAACCAGAATAAAAGGGGAAAACTTCAACTCCTCCAAATAAATCCTAAAAAACTTCATACCAGCTTCCATAATCTATCAATCAACGTTAAAAATTGTATATTTATATATATATATATATATATATTACACCTTACCTTCTGAATTCGGAATTGATCTGAATCTGGAAAAATAAAATAAAAATAAAATAAAATAAAAATCAGAGAAACCGCCAGTATAGATCTGAAGACAAACAACAAATAATTTTTTTCCGGATAAAAAGGTGCAGGCAGGGTCATTAATTTATATATCTACGCACATCAACAAATACAGATCTGAGATTTACATACAAGAAACGAAGGGGTAAGAAGAACTATAACCTAGGGTTTTGAAATTTTTTCTTTCTCCCTTATTAGTATTTCTGGTTTCTTCTTTTTTGTGTTTTTTAACCAGTGAGTGTAGAATGAAGAAGGACAATAACGAAGAGAGCGGCAACTAACGAAACTGAAATTTGGATTCGCGGTATAGATTTGAAGAGAGGAGAGAGAAGAGAGAGAGAGAGTGAGTGAGTGAAAGGAAATAAAAAATAGAAAGAAATTCGAAAGGTTTTAGTTGTTTAGGAGAGGGTGGGGGTGCGGCCCTGAGATGAGATTTGGAAGGAGCGAGAAAGAAGAGGAATCAGATAGGGTAAGGAAAAAGGGAAAGAAAAACAAATGATGAGGACCCGATTTTTATATCTTTTGGTGGGGTCCACCTCCAGATGTCCTCTGTTTTCCGGCCGCGTGGCGCGGTTAGGTGGATTTTGCAAACTAATAAGTAATTTCCAATCCTTTGTTTTTTTCCTTTTTTCTTTTTTTTTTTTTTTAGATTTATCCCTTTTTGTTTGTTTTTTTTTTTTTTTTTCTTGTCTTGTAAGAAAACTAGGTAGCATAGACAAGTTGCTGACGTAGGAAAGGAAGAATATCTCTTTATTTTTTTGTATGTCATTCCTATCTGGAATTTACCGTTATATTGCATTCAATATTTTTTTTCTTTCCTTTTTAACGTTGAATTTGTAATAAATCATGAAGAATTTTTCTTTTTAATAACAACCTATAATTAAACTATATTCCTTAAATAAAGGTAATAAATGAAATGTTTTTTTTTTTGGATACTATTTTAGAAATTTATTAAAATATTTACCAAAATTATTTAAAATTGGCATATTCAATTTAAAAAAAAAAATGGTATATACAATTTCAATTTCCTTCTAAGTTACGTATATAACATTTTATGTAATAACTTTTTATATTCTCAAATTTTTCTTTTAAAAAATCACTAATATTATAACAACAGAAAAATTAACCTCACTAATAATACTAGATAAATTTCATTTTTTTTTATTTAATATGTTATTACACAATTACTATAACATTAATAACAAAATTTAATACATAGTAGAAATTTTAATATAATCTGTAATGTTTCATAGAATGTTATATCTAATATTGTAAAAAAAAAAAAAAGAAAAAAAAGAGTAAAGTTACATTACATTAAATCTAAGTCAACAATTACAACGAGTGTTAACCTTAATCACAATATTAAATGTATTTAATAATATATATATAATTTTTAAATTAAGATATACGTTGGATTTAAATTGTTAAAATTATAATATATATATATATATATATATATATTCTCTCCCTAAACGTAAGATATAAAATAAATGGACTTACAACTACATAACTTATATAATATATTACTTACCAAAAAAAAAACTTATATAATATATTGAATAGTCATTGTATTACTCAAAAAATAATAACAATAGTTAATTTTATACAGTAAAAATGTCACGTTTAGTTCTCAAACTATTTACGTGTTTTACATTTAATTCTCAAATTTTTTATCATATTTTTTAAATCTTTTAATTTTTTACGAGTTTCAAATTTAGTTATTTTGATCCAAAAAAAAAAAAAAAAAAAAAAAAAATTTTTTTATCAATTAAACAAAATTAATGAAGGGAAAAATTGTCATTCCATGTTTTAAAAAAATTTTAAAAAACAAATTTGTCATTTCATGTTTTAAAAAATTTATGGAAGGCAAAATTGTCATTTATGGTTCAAATTTAGTCAAATTTTGAATTAAATAAAAAATGTTCTTAGAGATGGGATTTTTTTTTTTTTTTTTTTTTTTTGTGAATTCTTAGAGATGGGATTTGAAACTTACACCTTTTGTGTAAATCATTATGGCAAATTGGCACGTTTAGTCCCCAAACTATCACAATTTGGTGGTTAAGGTCACTGAACTAATTTTTTGGTCAAATAGGTCCCCAAACTATGCAAATAGTGTGATTAAGGTTCTTCCGTTTGAATTTTCTGTTAAATTACTGTTCACCCATTAAAAAAAATCCAAGGGCATTTTGGTCTTTTCACTTAAAAAAAATAATAAAAAAAAAAACTTGTCTCCCAGCAACCCACCACCCCGACTCCTACCTTCCTCCGCCCACCGGCCATCACTGAACACCGACCGGGCGGGTCTATGTAGGCATGTCTGTGGCAGTTAATCATGAAGTGTTGTTTCCTGTTGTTCGGCTTGGAAGTCATTCATCTCAAGTTATAAATGTCAAAAACCCATGCCAACATCCTATTGCCATTCAGCTCATCCTAAATTCGGGGGAAATTATTGATGATTGCAAGGCAATAGATGAACTT
>JAXGGT010000094.1:13658555-13670348 GCA_035583425.1 Marsdenia floribunda | reverse complement strand
ACATGCATACTCTTTCTTTTCTCTCCCACTTAACGATGTAAAGCTAACTGATTCTGTATATTACTTATCATGTGTCTGTGGATCTACAACCTTCACTTTGTATGTGCAGATGACGGCTCATCGTGCCTTCCAGTTCTGCAAGCAATATAAGCGTACGACTGAGTTCCGGCGGTTGTGTGAAATTATCAGGAACCATCTAGCAAATCTGAACAAATACAGAGACCAGAGAGATCGACCAGATTTGACTGCTCCGGAAAGCTTGCAGTTATATCTTGATACCAGATTTGAGCAACTGAAAGTTGCCACAGAACTTGAACTTTGGCAGGTTGGTCAGTTTTCCTTCCTTCTTATGTTCTGTAGGTTAAAACCAAGATCTACTCCTTTTGTGACTTTAAAGTTCAGAATGATCTATTTACTGTTGGCTACCTGTCATCCCTTGTAGGAAGCTTTTCGTTCAATTGAGGACATTCATGGACTGATGTGTTTGGTTAAGAAGACTCCAAAAGCATCTTTGATGGTTGTATATTATGCCAAGCTAACGAAAATATTTTGGATGTCATCAAGCCATCTCTACCATGCATATGCATGGCTGAAACTTTTCTCACTTCAAAAAAGTTTCAACAAGAATTTAAGCCAAAAGGATTTGCAGATGATAGCATCATCTGTGGTCCTTGCGGCACTCTCAGTTCCTCCGTATGATCACTCCCATGGTGCATCTCATTTGGAGCTTGAGAATGCAAAAGAGAGGAACCTGAAGGTGGCTGGCCTCATTGGATTCGATGTTGAACCAAAATCAGAGAACAGAGAAGTGGTAAACCAATTATGTCTGTGTTCCTGCCTTATGTGCTTCCTTTTTATTTAATTCTGCTGCTGCTGATAACTTGTATTTGTTTTCAGCTTTCTCGGTCGGGTCTCTTGGCAGAACTGGTAAGAAGCTTCAAAATATTGATTTTTTTTTTTTTTTTTTTTAAAATTTTCCAGAATCTATTAGCCATGTCAATGGTAGCAATCTCTGTGAGCCTAGGAATATTTTTGGCATCTTTTACCCTCTGAAAAAAATCCAAGGATCAAATTTTAGTTGTCTTATTCTTGTAATTATTTTTTCCATTAAAGATATATTCTGTCATCTACAGGTGTCTAAAGGTGTAATGTCTTGTGTCACACAAGAAGTAAAAGATATCTACCATCATTTAGAGCATGAGTTTATCCCATTAGATTTGATATCAAAAGTGCAGCCACTTCTGACCAAAATCTCGAAGCTTGGGGGCAAGCTTTCTTCAGCATCATCTGTCCCAGAAATCCAGTTGTCTCAATACATTCCTGCACTTGAAAAACTTGCCACTTTGAGGTTGCTGCAGCAGGTTTGAGATTGGTATTTTGTATAATTTTTCTGAGCAGGATATGTTGACATCTACAAGGACTGACAAGCTCTTTTTCACTTTCTTAATACTTTTGTGTTATCAGGTTTCCCAGGTTTATAAAACTATGAAGATTGAAACTTTGTCCAAGATGTTTTCTTTCTTTGATTTTGCTGTTGTGGAGAAGATTTCTGTTGATGCTATCAAACACAACTTTATTGCCATGAAAGTTGATCACATGAAGGGCGCAATTTTCTTTGGCCAACAAGTGAGTTTGGTTCTTCCCCCATCTCTCTTTCCACCTTCTCTCGTTCCTTCATTAGTTCATTGTCATTGTAGGAAGTGACTATAGGCCCTAAAAATAAGTTTATGTTACTTTTTAATCTTTGTTAGCATTTCTATAAGCTTCTCAACTAATTTTGTGTTTTAAGGTGTCACAAATGCCATCTTAAAATCTTCTACGTGTGACCTGTGTTTCTTTTTTAGTTTGTGATTGAGAATGTGGTGGGAGGCAGTTTTCTTTAGGTTTGACCTTGTACCTACCTATTACTATAAAATTAATGGACACCCAGCAGTAAATGGAACTGTGGCATCTTGCTGCACACCATATGCAGGATTGTCCTGGGGTAGATGAAATGACATAAAACTTAAAGGACAATCTGGTTTAAAGGTTCGTATGGGGCTTTAGGGCTCGTGGGATCACTTATTTATTTAAATCTGTTATGGTTGTAAAATACCAGTTTGCTTCTGTATCCGTGTACAACATTGTCTGATCATGAAGTGGGTGTCAAAATAACTATAGTAAAGACTGGTGCATATTTTTCTGGTGGAGGACATCCTATGATGATATTATGATGACTGTATGTTATGTAGGTGAAATGTGTTCTGTCATGAATTTAGTGCTTAAATTATGAAGGCATGCTGCTTGAAATCTGAAACACCTATTTCTCTTTGACTTGCCCCTTATCCCATACCCTTGTTATGATTATTTTGAGATGAATGGAATAACTGTACTGAACGATGCTTATTTTTCATACTTGTTTTCAGAATTTGGAATCTGATGGTCTAAGGGATCACCTTGCACTTTTTGCTGAATCCTTGAGCAAGGCAAGAGTTATGATCTATCCTCCTCTGAAGAGGGAAAAAAAGCTAGGAGAAGTTCTTTCAGGCTTAGGGGAGACTGTGGAAAAGGAACACAAAAGACTTCTTGCCCGTAAATCTATAATTGAGAAACGCAAAGAAGAGCATGAGAGACAGCTGTTGGAAATGGTATGCCTCTGTCATTTTTGCCAGATGATTTTGTTTATAGTATTTGGGGACAGGCTTTTCAGAATATAAAAAAGAACTTCTAAATTTTAACAAAAAATTAAAATATGATATTTTCAAAATTTGAAATTTCTTCAGCCAGATATTAAGAATGTAATTGACAACAAATAGTTTATTTATGTTTTATTTTTTTATTTTATAAATAACTATTGGGCGTGTTGGTCAAACAAAAAAAAAAGACTTTTTACAGAAAAATTGCTGGACAAATGCATCCTTAATAATTTTGAAAATTATCTATTTTCTACTACAGGAACGGGAGGAGGAGTCAAAGAGGTTGAAACAGCAAAAGATAACTGAAGAGGCAGAACAAAGAAGGCTTGCATCTGAGTACGAGCAAAGGAAGAATCAGAGAATCCTTAAGGAAATAGAGGAACGAGAGCTCGAGGAGGCCCAAGCTTTGCTACAAGAAGCTGAAAAGCGTAGTAAGAAAAAGGGGAAGAAGGCAGTTCTGGAGGGGGTAAGTTCAAGAAACCATAATCTTACCATTCTTTTAAGTGAATACATATTACTGAACCTTTCCATTGAATCCAGGAAAAGATTACTAAGCAGACCTTGATGGAATTGGCCTTGAGCGAGCAACTCAGAGAGAAGCACGAAATGGAGAAAAAGTTACAGAAACTTGCAAAAACAATGGATTATTTGGAGAGAGCCAAAAGGGAAGAGGCAGCACCCCTCATTGAGGCTGCATTTAAACAACGGATAGTTGAAGAGATGGCTCTTCATGAACGTGAGCAACAGGTCTGAATTTTATTGTTATTATTGTTTTTATGGAAAGGGATCGTTGTTGTATATTTCTATAAAGCCAATAAGCATATGCAATTGCACCTAACTAAGCACCTCCTGCTGAACTAGGAAGCTTGCATGTATGAGGTCTGAACTTTATTATATCAATGTGCTCTCCTGTCAGATTTCATTCAATTTTGATAAGAGGCTGTTGCGTGTTTGTTCTGGATTCTCTCATCTATATGTTTTTCTTTGCTTTATATTAGCTTGTGTATTTACTCACGCTTGAAGCATACTTTTTGATGATGTCATGCAGCAAGAGATTGAGTTAAGCAGACAACGGCACGCAGGAGATGTTGAGCAAAAGAGGAGACTGGGCCGCATGTTTGAGAACAAGGTTAAATTGATGTTTTGGTTTATTATACAATATTGAATTACTAATAGTATGGATATTCCCTAAAGCATAAGAAACTAAATAAATTGTGGAACTCTGTAGAATGGTTAGTGCCAGTGTGATGACTTTCTTGTGACAAAAGCACTGACAACTGAGTAAGGATGGGCCTGCTTTAATGGCTTGGTATCCATAGGATCTACTCTTGTTAGTTTGTGTTTGTTTTAATTCTTTTAAAACAGTATTTATGAGCAAAAGTAGTTAGGTAAGTCAACTCCATTGTTCTCTGAATACTGCTTTTTCTGCATTTTAAGTAGTCAGAGAAAATATAGGAGCAATGTGGAGCAGTTTTAAGCTTATGGAAAACTTGAAACTGTTCATTTCAGAACTGAAAGCATCTCGTTTGGCGTTATATTCACTGACAAGTCTTCCAGGCCCGGAAGAATCAGAATCTGAGAGTTCTAATAGATGACTTCAGAACTGTGATACAGCCAATCTGTTTATGGATGATGGTTACTATTAGAGTAGATCGGCAACCAAACTATGAACTGGGGGGTGTTGTGAACTTTATATTTGCCTGTATACAATAGCTTTTAGGTCTTGTTTCATGTTTGTGGTTGCATTTGAAATTGCTGTCTTCATTACAACACGTGATCTTTGAATTTGTATGAACTTGACAAATAATCTTACTTTTGTTGTGTGACCGTAATTTCAAAGCTGAACTTAAAATAAAACAAATTGGTGGTTGCAGAGAATATTCCAAGGAGGAGTAGTTAGTCGCAGGCAAGCTGAATTCAGTAGGTTGACTCAAGAAAGACAGGATCGAATCAACCAAATCATCCAATCACGGAAAAAGGAGAGGGAGGCTAAGAGAAAAATGATGTACTACCTGAGATCTCAGGAGGAGAAACTTAGAAAACAGCGTGAAGAGGAAGAAGCTAGGAGGCATGAAGGTACATGGTTTACTTTCTAGCTGGTGTCCCGTGTCCCCTTCTTATTATTTTATTATGATAGTGGTGCTTTCTACTTTAGGGTTTGTGACAAAAAAGATTACCCTGCTTTAAGCAATACCTTTTTGTTTGGTTTTCTTTTACATTCGAAATTCATTCCTTATTCAATGTTCACATTCAACTTTGTATCGAAATGGTAGAGAATTCTTGACCATCTTTATTATACTGCCTTAGTCTTAAGTTATTGTAAGGTACGTGTTGTTGTGATCTCATTTCCAGTACACGTGTGCAGAGTTTATGAGCTTTATTATGCCATTGAAGAGCGAGTATTATGCAAAATTTACTGCTGTATCCTAACGAGTATAAACTTCTGTCTTCGCTCTAAACTTGCAGAAGCGGAGAGGCAAAAGAAGGAGGAAGCAGAACGGAAGGCCAAGTTAGACGAGATTGCTGAAAAACAGAGGCAGCGTGAGCGTGAGCTGGAAGAGAAAGAGAGGAAGTGGAGAGAAGAGGTCTTGGGAAGATCCACTGCTGTGTCTCCAAGGCCTGTTGAGATACCTTCTGCAGCACAACCAGCTGAACCAGCATCAGCAGCTCCAGCTCCAGCAGCTCCTGCAGCTACAGCTACTTCACAATCTAGTGGAAAGTATGTGCCAAAGTTCAAACGGATGCAGCCTGATGGAGCACCCCAGGCCCCACCTGAAGCTGATAGGTGGGGAGGTGGAAACAAGATGGATGATCGACCACCTCAACCCAGTGACCGTTGGCGGGATGATCGTAGACCTACCTATGGAGGTGGTGCCTCAAGACCTACCTGGTCTTCCTCAAGGTCGCGTGGTTGAGAGTCTTGAGTAGTTGGATAGTAATGGCTTTGCAGGTTATGAGTGCCTGCCTAGAGGAATTTTGGCTGTGCGCATCATTTTCTCTTGTATTTCCAGACCCTTTTAAATGTTTGCATTGAGAGTTCAGTTTTTTTTTTCTTTTTCCCGCAGTTCGTTTTAGATGAACCATGAAACTTTTGGATTCAAGATATCCTTTTGTAATTTATTTGGTCCCTTTATAATCCGAAACCAGAAACCAGAAAACGTAACTTTGAGCTTCCAAGATGAGTATTCTTGTTACTGCATTTTTGCTATATTCGTATTGATATTTCCAATTACTATTTCTGTGCTCGTTGATGAATTAAAGAGAATAATAATATGCTGCTGCTGCTGCTGCTCTGCTGTGTTGTTGTAGTCTGGATTATTCAGATGTCTACCTCACGAAATAAGAAGCAAGAACCCAGAGATGATGACGGAACCCTTTTCTGTTGCAGCCTGGCTTTATTAGAATCTGATTGTGTTTATGTCCAAAAGGAAGAGTCAAATCTTAGTAAGTCCAAATAACTAAGGACAACTGCTGGACTTTCTCCATCATGAGTCTTCATCCACTCAAGCCATTGAGTTTTTAAGATAATTTAGAAATAACAAGCCTATTCTTCGTTGTACAGGGGTGAACCCAAATCAGAAAGTGCTGGGAATCAGATAGGAGATTCACCGGACTTAAAAAAAAGGCCGTCTAAATCTGTTTTTACCTGAAGATTCTTTGGTATTTTCTTATCTACCAAAAAGGAAGGCAAAAAAAATTATAACTTCCTCTCTTTCTCTTGTCCTGTTCTTCCCCATTAGCCGCGCCGGCTCTCGTCTTTTCCATTGTTTTTGTTTCCTTCTTCTTCCCGGTTTAACTAATACTCAACAACTACACTTTTATATAAATAAACTCCCTTTCCACGAAGAATACACTTCTAATTTAGAGATAATCATAGTTAGTCAATTGTTGATTTTTTTAGGAGGAGCTTGTTTTGTTTTCTCTCTACTATCCGAATCACCATGGCGAGCGATGAGGAGGCACCTCTCGTTGGAAATGAAATCAGGGCGACTCAAGGGTCATTTCCCATCAATCATACCAGAGACGTTCATATCCTCAGCTGCGCTTTCTTGTTGATTTTCTTGGCGTTTGGCGCTGCTCAGAATTTGCAGAGTACCATTAATACTGTTAGTACAACTTGAACTGGAATTGCTTTCCGGACTTTCCCACTTATGTCTTTCAATTCCGCGCGCAAAGATTAAAATCATCGTCATTTCTGTTTTCTCTTTCCCTTTTCCCTCTTTTCAAGGACGGAAATTTAGGAACCATATCGCTTGGGATGCTGTATTCGTCATTTACGTTCTTCTCGGTGATTGCTTCCTTGGTGGTTCGGAAGTTCGGTTCAAAGAATGCTCTGATGCTTGGTACTAGTGGGTATTGGTTGTTCATTGCCGCTAATTTGATACCAACATGGTGAGTTCTACAAATGCTTCTTTTCGATTTAAGGAAAACCATATGCGCAAGACTCTTCTCAGCGTTAACATTCTAATATTATTCATAATGCTGAACCGCCTAGAAAGATAAAATAGAAGCAGAGATTATTACAGAATTGATTCTCTACTGGCATCACCGGGATGGTGATCCGTACATTCGAATACTTCATTTCAAATTTACGCACTTTTCAATTTGTCCTACTCCTTATTTTTGGCTTTCTTTCCTGTTAAGTGATCTGATACTGTGATTTCTAATTTAATGGATTGAATAAAAACCTGTTGAAATGATTTTCACATAAAAATCAGGCATGAAGTACTTCTGCAGAGCTGACTATTGGCATACTCTTGCAGTTTAATTTGTAACTAGAGTTTCTTTGTTGAGACTTATACGTCTGTGGTGCATTACCACCACGCTCCCCAGCATTCCTCTGCCATCTAATGATGGTTTCGTGAATATAAGAAGACAGAAGTTGCATTTTTTTTTTTAATCTTTTCTCATGCAATTTTTTACTCCTAAAAGTTTGCTTTGTTCATGCCATAGGTATACAATGGTGCCAGCTTCCTTGTACCTCGGCTTTGCTGCCTCAATAATTTGGGTTGCACAGGTTCATATTATAATTAATATAGATAAAATAACATGTATTACCTCATTGATGCTTTGTTACCTCTTTATGTGGTAAGATGTGATCTAATTACCATATATTAGGTGCATCAATGAACATTGTGCTTCATGACTTTTGAAATATTGATATAAATCGTTTATCTCTGTTATGTTCTGTCAGGGAACTTATCTTACATCCACAGCAAACAGTCATGCTAATGACTATCAGTTGCCTGAAGGAACTGTTATTGGTAAATTTAATGGAGAATTTTGGGGAATGTTTGCCAGCCATCAGGTTAAGCAATTTAAGTTCGTGAAGCTACTTTACTTTTGATTCTTGTTGATCAGAGTTCAATGAAAATGGCTATTCTATATTCTTTGACTGAAATTTGCTCAATATGGATACTTTCACCAGTTAGTTGGCAACCTCATCACTCTTGCAATGTTGAGAGATGGGCAGGTATGTTTTTATCTCTACTGAAAATGTTGTTGTTCAGCAAGTTATTATTTACTGCTGTTATTAATTAGCTTATTGCTTCTCATTAATCTTTTTGTTGTTGATAGTTGAATCTGTTCATTTTATCCTCATTTATTGGGAATGAGTGTCGTTTTCTTTATGGTGGGAGGAGTTAAAATTGAATCTAGTAACTGTTTTCACCATCTTCAAAATTATTTGCTGTTAGGTTCTTAATCATGATTTATTTAGACAAAACATTGATGTGGAAGCTTATGCAACTCTGTTAGACATGCATTACATTTTTACTTTGCACACGCAAGGGGACCTGAATCCTTATAAAAACTGTGAGTTCAGAGTTGGAAAGAAGCATAATTGATTCTTCTGTTCTTCCAAATGGACCTAATGCACCGGGCTTTATGTGCTGGCCTATTGGCTTGGTTGTCAAGTAATCCTCTTCTGTTTATCTTTCTTTATAAATTTTGGTTTCTTACTTTTGCATGAGGAGGAGGTTAGTGCCTATGGTATATAGAGTTTATTAAAGATCCTGACAAATTATGTTGCCTCATACCTGAGTTGAAATAATCATTCTCTTACGAGCATTCTTAAAAAACTGTAGAGTAGAAGAATAAATTGCATAAGTTAATTAGAAGAGGCCACACAAGTTTTGGTTTTATGATTTTCTTTTACTGCAGGGAGGGAGTACCAGTGGGACTACACCACTTTTTATTGTGTTCCTCTGTGTCATGTCTATTGGCACTGTTCTTATGTGCTTTCTGAGTAAGAGAAATAGCAAAGAAGAGGAGGGTCCGCAAGCTTCCCCAAGCTTTTATTCTTCAATCATTTCATTGGCTAAGGCTTCTGGTTCTCTTTTACTCGACAAAAGAGTTCTGTTGGTCATTCCTCTTATTCTGTACTCGGGCTTACAACAAGCATTTGTGTGGTAAAATTCAACTTCAGTAGTATGTGAAATATTTTGTTTCTCCTTCTAGATCTTCTATTGAACTTCAGGGCTTTCACATACCAGGGCTGATTTCACCAAGTATATTGTTAAGCCTAAACTTGGTGAGCCTGGTGTTGGTGGTGTAATGGCAGTCTATGGGACCGTTGATGCAATTGTGAGTATTCAGATGCATACACAATGAGCTGTAGGTATTATATTTCCAAGTAATTTAGATGACTGCCGGTGTATGTATTTTCCACTTTGCAGGTGTCAGTTGAGCACAGAACTTTATTCTTTAGCGTCTTTCTGTAACATTGTGGATGTTCTTACTGCAACGGTCAAATACTATGTGATAAAGATGTTTCAAAATTATAATATTTTTTTGCTGTTTGGTTTTGTCTTGGTCCTCTGCACACATATTTCATAAGTTCAGAGTTGGGATCTGTTTGAAAAATTGAAAACTTCCATACTTTCTATGTTTAGATTTTTTTAATATTTCCTGTTTCTTGCATTTTTTATTTAACTGCTCCAAATGGAACGTTAATTGACTTTCATACTGATTGTGATTGTGATGGTGTGTTCATAATGGTTCAGTGTTCGCTTGTTGCTGGTCGGCTTACATCAGGTCCTCGGTCCATTACTGTGATAGTGTCTGGCGGGGTTGCCATTCAGGCTATTGCATTCTTGTTGCTTCTGTTGAAATATAGGTCTGCTCCTACTTGTGGTTCACTTGTTCTATCCTCTATGATATCTTTTGACTAGTTATTGCCAAGCTTGCTTCCTTTTACTTATATATATATATTCTGGCACATATTGGTCTTTTTCCCGTAGCATGGGCGGAGTACTTCGGGTGTTATATCTGCTGTTGATAGCTAGCTTTTTGGGCATTGGCGATGCAGTTCTTAATACGCAGATCAGTGCATTGCTTGGGATTTTCTTCAAGCATAATCTGGTAATGATGATTTTATTCCTTTAATTTATTTATGCATAGTTTGACTGAAGATCACTAACCAAATCCCGAATTGGAATATATTTACAAAGCTTCGAATGTGGTTTTGAAAGCATGTATGTTTATTTATGGTCTCGAGCGTGCAATATCTTTGCGGTACTGCTAGTGAACTCTGTTGCGGGATTCTAGTAGTTAATTAATAATCCTTTGAAACAGCCGTCTGTTTCAGTATAACCAACTAAATGACCACCTATCAGGCCTGGAAATAAATAAATTTTTAAAAGCCTGTCCATCATCAACAACCATGCATGAGTCAGGTGTTTTTTTTTTTTTTTTTTTTGTTTTTTCCTAAGTGAATAGTCCATATACGGATCTCTCTTTATTCAAAACTGATCTGAAACTTCTCCTCCTCAATTTGCTATTTTAACAGGAAGGAGCTTTTGCACAGTTCAAGCTTTGGCAGTCTTTCTCAATTGCGGTTATCTTCTTCATAAGCCCCCATGTTGCGTTCCACATGATGCTATTGATAATGCTCACTACAGTTTGCATCTCACTTATTGCGTTTCTTTTCTTGACTCTCAAGGTTGAAGCAGCATTCTCAATTCCTGTATAATATTCAAGGCATAATATATATATATATATATGCAAAATTCATGATCATACATAGATCTAGTCTATTTTAGTCTTCTTGTACAAATATTGGCTGGAATCTGCTGCAATATTATATGCTTCTCGTACTGCCGCAAGAGCTCTTATTTCTGGTTTCCCCCCTTCATTCTCTGTTTCTGCAGTTTGTTGTAACTTGACTTGACCGAACAAATTAAAAGAAACCAGAAAAATTCGGTCACAGTCCAAAACAAATTGCCATATTTATTTGAGATGGACCAGATTTTAGGGCTATAGTTTCACTTAACTATTAAATTGAAGGAAAATTTGTTGGATTTAGTCCCTAGTATTTTGATCATCGGTGTGGTTGGTCCATTTTCTTTATTTTTAATTTAGTAGGTTTCTAATGTATAATAAGTTAGTGCATTTGATCATTTCTTTCACAAAATTTGACTTCTCAAACAATAGATTTTGTGGGGAAAAAAAAAAAAAAAAATCAATAGATTTTGTGAAAGAAATGATCAAATGCACCAATTTATTATACATTAAGAATTTACTAAATAAAAAATAAAGAAAAGGATGAACAGTGACCAAATTCATCAATTTTTCTAAATTAAATATTTCCAACTATCTTTCCTGCCTATTCCTTTCGGTGTGCATTGATAGTGAAAATAATCATTATTTCATAGGCTGCGGTCTAATTGCATTCCTCGTTTTCCATTTCCATTAGAGCTTTCCTTGTTTTCCATTTCCACGAAAGATCTCTCATCCATGGTCCATGCCCCATTAATTATGCAGAGTTGTTTGACATACCATGAAGTTCACACACCAAACCTTAACATCCACAATTAATTTCGATTGTGACAATTGCAATTGTATTTTGTTATCTCGTACATGTGTTTTGACAGATCGAATATTTCCAAAAAAAAAAAAAAAAACACAATTATTGATTGTGGTATTTACTTGATTGCTCCTTGAATATAACTCAAACCCGTGTATTTGGATAGTATAAATAAATAAAAATATCGAAATACAACTAAAATTTTTGGGTTTTAAAGCAACAATTATATGTATATATCTATACCATTTTTTTCCTTTTTGATTAAAAGAAATCTTCTCTTCAATATAACTAATATTTAATTTTTTTTTTTTT
>JAXGGT010000094.1:13614259-13658455 GCA_035583425.1 Marsdenia floribunda | reverse complement strand
AAGTTCTTATATGTCTTATTACTAAAATTTTAAATTGTTTATCCGTCACCAAAAAATTTATCAATTTAGTCCTATAACTATTTATGTTTTTCTGATAAGGTTTTATAATTTTTTTCTTACTTGAATTAATCCCATAACAATTTTCGTTTACTAAAATCAATCCTTTCGGCCAAATTTTTGCCCTTTGCTCCAGTGTTTAGTGGACGTGGACAAAAATTGAGAGACATTTTCGGTAGTTCAAATTCTAAAAAACGTGGAAAATGAAATTGAGGGAAATTTTTCACTTCTCTAGTTGTAGGACTTTTTATTTGAGTGAAAAATTAAAATTTTGACTGCAAATTAATTTTACCCAAATTTGCAATCAAAAACTTGCTCAGATTTGCAGTCGAAATTTTGATTTTTCACTCAAAAAAGAATCCTTACAACTAGAGGAGTGAAAAATTTCCCTCAATTTCATTTTCCACGTTTTTTATAATCGAAACTACTAAAAATACCCTAAATTATTGTTCATGTCAGTTGGGCACTGAAAATTTTGAAAAAATTTAGCCGGAAGAACTAATTTTAATAAATAAAAATTATTATGAGACTAATTAAAGTAAAAAAAAAAATTATAAGATTTTATCAGAAAAACAATAATAATTACAGGACTAAACCGATAAATTTTTCATCCATCACCACTAAAATTACATTTGATGATTGAAGACTGACCTTTTAGAAAATATTAAATCTCTTAGTAGATTAACCACTTGTGGTATATATAATCAATAAATATATCTACATATATATATATATATACACACACAAAATAGCTAAACGTAACTTCGTACTGGGTTATAAATATATACATATATATATATATATATATATATATAGATAAAGATTTACTCCAGAGGTTATATTTATTATCTAAAAATCTCGATTAGTATTTATAGACACGTGAGTGATATACGGATCATAACATTTGATGGAGGAAACAAAGGATGGAAAGCATGATTGGTGAGTGTTATCCCTTATGTAGTAGTGGGAGAGCATGATGAATTTAGTGACGGGAAATGCAAACGTGCAACCGTTGATGTTTGTTGCGTTGTAACTCCCGCCCTAGCTCATCCCCCCCACCAAAAAAAACTATTTAATTATATATATATATATATGTTAAGAAGAGGAGTTGGTCGGATCCACCATTTGACGACGTTTCCCGTCTTCTCCACCATCGAACCTTCAACAACTAAACAAACTCCCTTCCAATCAAAAGTAGTTGAGATTAGGTTTCAGTTCACCGCTACCCTTCTCTTCCTTGTTTTTATTCTCAATTTTCTTTGAGAATCATGGATGGGTGTGTGATCAAAAGACGAATGATGATCTAGTTTTTCTTTTGCCCATCAGATCAGATCAGATATTTCATACATTCCATGAGTTTCAGTTTCTTTGATTTCGTGCTGCAAAGGCTTTCTCCGAGATGGTCTTTGTTAATCTATGCTGCAACCTGGACAACCATTTTGACGCTTCTGGTGGCAATCGCATCATTCTCCCCGGAGATGGCTTTTGTTTGGGCGATAAATCCAACCTCTTCCTTCTCCCTTGGAATGGGATGTCATGCTAATAACCACCCTGGCCTGTTTGTGAGGGTTCCCCTTGATATTCCTGGGGAAGTCTTTTGTTTCCCAGCACAAAGTTTTAAAAGGTCCAACATGGACTTGATTGTTCCCCCTGTCTTTGCTGCAATCATTGTTGCCACTTCTGCTTATGCTCTTAAAGCCTTGGCTTTATGGGAGGTCGATGATGATGATGATGATGATGAACAACATCATTAACCTCATCCACCTCCATTCATCAGTCACTACACACACTCCCCAGTGACCTCACCATAGGAAGGAAGCTCACCTACGGTTGCTTAATTGGATATCTTTCTTCTGCAAATTAGAGTTCAATTTCTTTCTTTTCTTAATGTTTACACTCAAATAGTGTTTCTTGAGGTAGGCTCTGCTATTTTATTACATACTTTTTTTTTTTTTTTTTTTTTAAGAATTAGTAAAACTTCTTACGAAGAATCTCTTTCAATTTCATCCACACAAAAAAAAAAGGGGCAAAACGAGCTTGGATACATGTATTTTATTTATTACCAAAAGACGTTGATACAGGACGCACGGTGACTGACTATGAACCAGTACCAACCAATTAATTGTCGCTGTCACAAAACCAACAATGGACATGGGACTTTCACTTTACCGCTGTAATGTAGTGTGTAATATTACATATATATTATATGTAAACTAAATATGAAATATGTATTTATATCATCATATGCTCTGAGCTGCATTCACCATCTTGTTGCTGAAGTCCCATAATTTCTTGGCTAAAGCTTCATCGCCTGCATACTTGCTCGTCTCGAACTCATTACAATCCACGAAGTATTTTCCAGTCACGCCTTTCAGTGCTGGGTGGAGAGCGACATAGCATGTTGTAGCTGCCCCCTGAAAAGGACAAGACCAAAACACAAGTTTACCAGAGCATCTCCGAAAGTTGCTATAAGCCATTGCGCCACAAAGACCAGTGTAAGATAATCCTTCTCTCCCTGTCCTGGTGTGTGTTCATTAATATAAAAAAAAAAAAAAAAAAACTAAAAAGAAAAATCATTCACAAGCAAATTTATTCTGCTTTCTCTTTTATGCATTTGATTTACTTTCTATTACTGGTTTCTTGATTTACCTGAGGGACATTCTTCCACATAATATAGGTGAAAAACTGCAGAAACCCTGTAAAAATATATATGATGAAGTCAGGCCCAGAAAGCAGAAACAGCAAAAACAACAACAACGTATAGAAATATGATCCTGTACAATAGTTGACACATACTCATCAGAAGCGCTGAATGTCTCATGAGATTAGTCATTATCAACCCTGGATGCACCGAGTTGACTGTTATATTTGCTCCTTCTTCCTGCATATATTGTATGTATATATGAAGCTGGATGAACAAATTCTAAACAACATACTTCGATAAAGAGAGCAGGGGGCATCAAACTCACCTGCAAACGTCGAGAGAGTTCTTTGGCATGTAATATGTTGGCTAATTTAGATTGTCCATATGCCTTCTTGTCGGAGTAACTGATACAAGGAAAAATAGGAGAGCCAATATTAGTACCTATCATCTAATTACGAAGGAAACAAGTAAAAAATGGTACAAACGGAGAGATTAATAATAGAGCAGTCAACCTCTTTTTATCATTAATCTTATCAAAATTAATTCCTCCACCGTATGTATGGACATGTGCCACGGATGACAAATTCACTATTCTTCCCTGAACTCCAGTAGATTTTGCAGTCTGCTTCATTTTGTCCAGTAGGAGGTTTGTCAAGTAGAAATGACCTGTGAACAAATCCATGGCCAACCCACTTGAGATGAGAACTTGATTTAGCGACTGACCCTCTCCAATTTCATTTTTCCCATTGCCAGTTGTCACTTACCAAGATGATTTGTTGCAAATTGTACCTCTATTCCATCTTTAGATAGTTGATAAGGACAGAACATTATGCCAGCATTGTTTCTGAATTTCCCGTTGGGTTTCGAAGATAGACAGATATCAGCACATCAAAGATGAGGAATAATCAAAGAGAATATGTATACGATGGAGGGAGAGTGAGTGAGAGTTTACATCAAGATGTTCAGAGGAAGACCAAGAGCATCAAAATGATCAGCAAATTCCTTAACGGACTTGATGGAGGAAAGGTCAAGCTGCAGAACATGAACGCGAGCAGTTATGTTATCTTTCAGAATTCTCTGCTTTGCTTGATTCGCAGCTTCCATGTTTCTTGCTGCTATAATGACATGGACTTTTCTAAGTGCCAATATTCTTACTGTTTCAATGCCAATCCCGCTTGCACCGCCTGCACATCATTATGAAACATGGAAAGCGAGTTACCATTATCACATATATATATATTGACTTTGAACAACAATCGCATGCAGTTTCAACTATGTATATGATTATTGTTCGCTTGGCTTCAGAATATGCACTTCCCCTAGAGATTTGTACCCCGAATTGTAGGTCGGTGAGCAATTCTAATGGTAAAGGGTGAACGCATCGTATGGAAACCCAACAGATGACAAGAAAATTTGGCTGACAGTACACCTACATCTGTCAATTTTCAGTCCTATGGACCTGAAGAATGAAGAAACAGATAAAGAAAAGGCCCATAAATACTGCGACATGCGTGTAAATTGGATGTGAGGCCACTGGAGGAACCTTTTCCTGTTTCCCAGAAGTAGTCAGTCCAAGAGAATGGCTCAAGTATGGGTACTATCAATTTCTTCCCCATTTCGTCCTCAAGATCCATTAATTTCAAAAATTAAAAAGGAATGAATTAATGAAGCCCAATAAAATTGCGGTAAGGTTCTTGTAATCATGCCCGAATAACCCCCCATTTTAGGAGGTGATATCATGTGGCGAGCCCGAGAGGGAGGTTAATTTCCAGGTCAAGAACAGAAAGCTTGAGAAGTACACTAACCTAAACTGTCCTCTGTGTGTGTGCATAGTTATATATATACTTCCAGAAAAGAAACTGCATTTTCCTCCTTCAATATCTCCCCAAGAGGAGAAATAACACATCTGCATGGAGCAACCAAACAAACACATTCTCTACATGGCGTGTTTTTTTTTTAATGTAAATGAGATTTTGGGATATATATAGAAAAATATACCTGTGACGATAGCAGTAAGGTGGCTCCCATCGATCCCTTCCGTCACCTGCTCAGCTGTGGAAGCAGATCCAAACCCACTCGGACCAGGTATTCCAGTTATCAATCTAAACATGATGATGATGATGATGATGATGATGATGTACTATTTATATATATATATATATAAAATAAATACGTATTATTACAAGACTCTAGCCCTGATAAATTTTGATAAAGGAAAACAGAAAATTCTGGGCCTCTTTCGCCCTGCTGCTGGTTGATTTCAATCAACAGAGAGAAAGTGGTGAATAGGTGTTAGTAGTGTACGAAGAGAAGTAGAGTAGTAGCTAGAGCCTTATATAGGCAGAGAACGTGAGCACTGGGGGGGAACAAGGATGAATGGATGTGGGGATGAGATAAAATTTACAGATGAGAATTGCATGAGGGGGAGGTAGAGATTTATTTATTTATAAACACGGAAGAAACTAGAGATAGAGAGTGAGAGTGAGAGAGACGGCACAGTTGTAGAAAGTTAAAGGTTGTGGAATCGGCTTGTTATTCGGAGGAGTAGTAATAAATTTGGTTATTGCAGTATGTTCAACATTAATTGTCTTCCCTTCTCCGCCCGAAATTACCTAACCGACTACTTGGTGTAATCTCCCTCAAATTTCCCCTCTTCTTCCTCCGTCCGACGACTGAACAACTGTACCTTTGACACCACCACCACTTTTCTCTTGTGCTTCCTTCTATACTCAAAATAAACATATAAATTAATTAAATATTAATATCTTGTAGATATTATTGTATCTCGTCTTCGTCTACATAAAAATTATTATGAAAGCTTAATATGGTTATTTTAATTTATATTAATCATAATAATTGTATATTAATATTTATATTAACAATTTCTTAATTTCCACACCTCATTTATGAAATTAGTCCTTTTTCTTTTCATTTTTTTTTTTTAAAAAAAAAAAAAAAAAAGTTGACTTCTAGAATCTCTCAATGACTTTTTATTACTACGAACAATTTTCAAACGAACAAACGAACAGCTGTGGGAAAATATGGAGTCACGCGGCAAACAATACAACGAAATAATTTAATGTAGCCCTCTATTTAATTTTTTTTTTTTTAATAATATAATATAAATATATTTTATATTATATTATATTTTTATGTAAAGAAAAAATAAAATTTTTTGGAATTTTGAATATATAATTTATATTATTTTTATAAAAAATAATAATAATAATTTAATATAAAATATTATACTGGGTATCACAAAAAAATTGTAATACGTACACTTCCTTTTTTTTTTGGGGGGGGGGGGGGGGTTGAATAATTGTAATAGGTACATTAATTAACCAATTATATGGCAGAACAATTAATGAAAAACATCCTTGTAAAAGGCGAAGCAATCCAAAAGCAAACAATTAACAAAAATGGATTCATAACACAACAAAGTCAATATATATAAAACAGGAATAACATCAACATTAAAAAGTAACTTTAGCTTGCCTTAAAGAAAAGTTATTTGGCTTTGAATTGACGATAATGAGTATAGTTGCAATTTTTTTCTTCACACGGTGGCTGACCCTATGTTAGTCTATCTTCACATATCTTTCATAAAATGTTTATCACTTATCCCAATAATAAATTAAAATATATTCCTTAATCCTTTGTTTTTTTTTTTTTTTAATATTTCATCAAATAATATTTTATACTTTTTCATAAAAAAAAAATAAAATTTATGTATTTTTTATTTAAAATAATAAAATTATTTTTAATTATTTTTAAAAAAAAAAAATTATTACTGAATATTATGATTAATTTTATATAAAGGGTATTAAAAAAAAACATAATTTTCTTTCCAATACGACAAACAATATATATATATATATATATATAGAAAGAGTATCTTGTTAAATGATAGAAGAATTGTTGAAACATTTTTAAAAAGTTAACAATTTTGATATGGTTCAATGAATTGGGATGAAATAGTTTGGTGATGAACAATTCTGATGTAGTTCATTGAATTGAGATAAAAGAGTTCAATTTTGAATAAACACCTTTTCTTGAACAAAGATAAACAAATATATAATTTTATATTCTTTAAAAGGATATATTAATTATGTGATTAATATTGATTATCTTTAGAAATATAATTTTATATTATCTATAAGTGTTTTATGTCATTTTCATGTTAATATATATTTTTTAGATTAATTACTATAGAATTAAAAACCAAGAATATATATTTCATTTGTCTTGGAAATTATCAAACACTCTCATTAGTTTATTTATTGTATCCTAAAGGCATATTGTATAGGACAAATATTATCTTTAAGAAGGTGGCATTCTTACAGGTATTAAAGTCTACTAATTGTTATGTTGTCCTTTTGTTTTATCCCCAATAATCTAAAGACAATATTTGATAAACAGAAACAATGTTGACAATAAAATTTTAAGTTGGAATGATTTGATAGTAAAAGTTCTGTTAGATGGCAAAAGTGAATTCGTTTTTTATTGAACATACCAAGGCCTATAATCAAAAAGAAAATAAATCTTTGAAGAAATTAAGAGTGTTTTTGGATTGAAAGTTTTTTTGAGAAGCTCATTTTTTTTTCAAAAAGAGTTGAATGGATTGCGAAAAATAAAAAGTAAGTGGGGACAAGTTAAAAAGTTGTTTAGTAAGTGAGAAATAAAAATAATATACTTTATTAGTATAATGATAATATTTTATTTTAATTATATATATATTTATATGTATATATTGAATATTTTATTCATTTTTTTTGCCACCTAGATAGACATGAATAGTAGCATGTCAGGTAGTGTCTAAACAAGTAGAGCTCTTTTTTTTTTTTTTTTTTTTTTTTTATTTTTATTGAAATTTTTAAAAATAATTCCACTCCAAAAACATCCTAAAAAAGGCAGAAATAGATAATGAATTCTACAAGGTCTTGTTTTTAATGCAATAAGCATTGATAGCACACACGTGTGCTATAGAGTTTGAATATTAACTTTGCTAAATAAAATCATTGACATATAAGAGATTGATTTAAAACCTATTGTGCCAAATTATCGATGGCAGAGCCCCTTCTCAACACTAGTATTACACCAAGTCTCAAGTTCAAAGAGTAAAGTATGTCATTAGTGTAATTGTAAGTATTAAATAATTTTATTTATTTTATATCCCAAATTCAATTAGTGTTTGGTACCTGCATTGAAAGGAGGATGAATTTTTAAATTCATAATGAACCTATAGAACAACTTGTCTAAGGAGATATTTTGTCAAGGTATCATAGATATGGGGTACTTGAAATAGATTTACCTATATGAGTTGCTTAAAATATTCAAAGGCTTTGTTCTATACACTCATGAATGATACGGACACAAGACTTTAAATGTGTCATTTATTAGAGTAGTGTTTTGGTATATTATGTTTTAGGTGTGCCTATATTTGCAATCAATAAAGGTAACCTGGTTACAAATTTATACTACCATATTATTTAGATATATTTTATAATCTTTCACTAAGTAAATATTCAAATTGAAAAATACATTTATTCATACAATTTACATAATTAAATGAAAGTTTAGCCTGAAAATAGTGGGGGATTGTTGGAACATTTTCAAATGTTAATAGTTTTGATATGGTTCAATGAATTGGACGGAAGAGTTCGATGATGAATAATTATGATGCAATTCAATGAATTGGGACAGAATAATTCGATTCTGAATAGATACCTTCTTTTGAAAAAAAGATAAATAAAATATATAATTTTATATTATGTAAAAGGAAATATTAATTATGTGATAAATACTAATTATCTTATATAAATATAATTTTATATTATCTAAAAGTGTTCTATGTCATTTTCATATTAATATATATTCTTAAGATTAATTACTATAAAATTAAAAACCAAGAAAATAGATTTCATTTGTTCTAAAAATCATCAAACACTCTCGTTAGTTTTTTTTATTATTATTATTATTGTATTGTAAAGACAGATTGTATAGGATAAATATTGTCTTTAAGAAAGTGACATTGTTACATGCATTGAAATATGATATTGTCATCTTATTTTATTCCTAGCAAGAATCCCACATCAAATTTTTACAGTTTCCTCCTAAATTTTTAGAGTTTATAAAAGCCTCAGTGCTTATATCAATTACTTAAGATAAGTGGACTATAAATATTTTCCATCACTTTTTTTTTAATTTCTAATTTAAAAATTACCCCGTTGAAATGTTAGTATAACTGCAACCTTAATGAATGAATATTCTTTCTATTTTTCAAGGTCACAAAAGAATCCCAACAAAATTAAAACAACAAAATGTCCGTCCCATTTATAATCAATTTTTTAAAGCTTGATTTGACATTAACTAAACCATTGATAAAGAAATTTGTCAAAATTAATAAAATTGACATTGTTAATTAACGAGTTAATAGATAATAAGTCTAATTCTTCCTATATTTAGAACTCCTACCGCAAAAGTTATTTAGTACACTCTTTTACAATAGAAAATTAAAATAAAATTTTAGTTTTATATATATATATTTTTTATTAAGTGTGAAATACTAATAAATATTATTTTGATTTTTATTATTAAATACTCTATTTTTTAATGATCAATATAAAAAGATTTTTAGATTTGTTTCTTCTTCTTCTTATTATCACTAATACTTGTATTCTTTGTAAAATATAGTCAACACAAAGTTAAATAATATTTTAATATTTTTAAAATAGTTCAAAATTATTCTTGTAAATCATTTTATGAAATAAAAAATAACATTTATTATTATTATTTTTTTACATATTACTATTAGTAAAAATTTCTATGATAATAATAATAAATGATTGTTTTGATAGTAATAACTTTATTTACTACTGCGAAATATTATTGAGTCATGTTAAAGGTTAAAAAGTAAAGAATAAAATGGTAAGTTAATAGTGCGACTCTCGCAAATGGAAGTTCTGAATTCGAATCTTATAAAGAATGATTTTGTACCGAATTTCGATTATATATTATAATTTTAGAGATCAAAATCCAATTTCAACTATATACGTACTCTAATCTTGAAATTCTCTCCAATAAATTTTTAAAGAAAAAAAAGAAGAGGGTGGTGGTGATTCATGAGATATTTGTCTGTTGCCCATTTTCAGTCGGTTTGGTGTTCGTGGGAGTACTTACTATTTATTTACTCAACTACTACTACTACTACTACTACTATTACTACTGCTGCTTACGTTAGATGTATCGAATCATCATCTGAACTAAAAACGCCTTCCAAACAACGACTACTATATAACATAGTAATTTCTTCTTCCCACTATGGGGAAAAAAACAAACAACTTGACTTTGACACTACCTATGCATTACGGAATCACGTGATATGGATATGGATTGGATGGTCAAGTGATTGGTGACATCCAATTTTTCCCAACTTGGAATACATTGAATTGAACCCGAAATAATTCCACCTCTCTAGCTTTTTTTTTTTTTTTTTTTTTTTTTTTTTTTATTTTAAGTTCGTTGTCCGAATACTACCTAACTAATCCGGACTGGAATTAAGATAAATCTAAGCATACAGTATTTGCTGCAATTTTGGAGTGTCGAACCTATAATCCTTTGAAAAGTGGGGAGCACTTGTGCTACTCGGCCAAGTCTCCGATAACACCTCTCTAGCTTTACACTCATACATAAAATGATTATCCAGCCTAAATAAGTAGTTTCTTACTTGTTTGCAAATTAGAGACAAACCGATTAATTTTGGAAACTTTACCTTTCAATTTATCCACCTAATATTTCGGTCATCAGAAACAGAATGTCGAATTCAATGCCCTTTCCTCCTTTGTATATGTTTTTGGGGAGTGGGGGTGGGGTGGCGTTAAGTGAAGGTCCAATTCAATGTATTCTCTAGCCTGGGACTCTGAATACGGCATACTACTCATCATAATATAGTTTTTTTTTTTTTTCTCCTCCCTATTCTTAAACGGCCAAAAAAATATCAAAACGAATAACAATCTCGCTTATGATTTGAGAGGTAATGAATTCGAAATATGTCAGAAAAAAAAAAAAAAAAAATCAGAAAAAGTACTTTTCCTTGGAAAATTTTGATTGTTGAAATCAGAATACTCATTAATAATAATGAAAAAGCAACTCCTTCACTTGGTATAAATAGTTAAATTTAAAATTAACTAAAATTATAAATTTAGAAAATTCTATTTAAAAAAAAAAATTAATTATATTCATATTTCACTATAATTAAATTAAGGACGACAACTGAAATTATAACTCACGATCTCAATCCCATTTTGACTGGAAAATTTCTGCTTTAATATGATTCAGAGATGGGTATATAATATTTTTAATTATATATTTATATATAAACAGAATAACAATCATATTAAAAATTATTAAAAAAAATTTACAAATAAATTACATTAATTATTTAATAAATACTAAATTAAATACAAATTAGTAAAATAGTAATTATAATATTTACTTTTTTAATACCTTAATTAAACAATACCATTATATTCAATTTCTTAATTCTATATTTTTTATTAAAAAAAAATATTAATATAATAATTATAATTTTTAAATATAATATCCCACGTACAATATCAAAAACTCATAATATCATATTAACAAACTTAATCCCTTAATAGTTTACATTCAGTTATATAAATTCCTTATAATTTGTTTTATTTATTATTTTTGTATCTTTCAATTTGACTGTAAGTTAAACCATTAATTCTTAATTTTTATTTTCAAAAAAAAAAAAAAGAAAAAAAATGTTTTAAAGTCACTTCTCTGTAAACAAAAAAAAAAAATAATAATAATAATAATAATAATAATAGTGAAAGAGATTGATCAACTTGGATGATTGTATCTGTCGTGTAATATTTCATTTTACATTGTCAAAAATATAATATAATCTATAACATAAATTTATGTATTTATTGTTAAATTAAAATATTTTTTAATTTGTACAATAAGTGCAATATCAAATAATTTATTCATTTTTTTTTTCATTAGTGATAATTTATAATATTTATTATATATTGAAATGTCATTCATCAAATTATCACTAATTAAATAATATATTTATTAATTTTATATTATTATTATTATTCACTCAAAAAAAAAAAAAGTTAACACACACAACTTATTGAGAAATCGGAAGATAGAAGGGTCGGAAAGGGTCTCCTAATGACACATTAATCACACAAAAAATAAACAATATATGACTCACGATTGACCATACTTACGGATTAATTATTGTCCCACATCAGGTATGGACAAAACATCACTCGATTAAGTACGCATATAAATGCCATCACACGACTATTTGCCATATAAATGTTTTCTTGTTAACTTTGACATTTCTATAGTTTATAGTCATATTTTGAACTCATGATCTTTGGATCATAACTGAAATATGCATTCTGTATAATAATTTATAGTCTTTTGAGTATTAAGAAAAATATATCTATATATAATTTATTTTGATTAGTTGTGGTGATAGGCAACAATTATTCCAATGTTTATTAATAATACTTTCCCTATTTTTATTTTATTTTATTAAATTCTAAATAGGCATTATGGTAATACTCAATAAATATTTAATATTATTATTATTATTAAATCAGGTTCTCCTATTAAAAATAGGATTCACGATATTATTCTCAATAAAGCATATATTCTTATCCTACAAGAATTAGAACTCATAAAGATTATTACTCTTTCTTCAACTCTATAAGTAGAAGATAAAACAGTCAAATCAAGTAAGTGGACTTTAACCCTCTCTTCCTCTCTCTATCTTTTCTCTCCCTCTTTCTCTCTTTATCGCTTTATTCTAAGCTTCTTGAAGAGATCCTGACTTAAGCATCGGAGGAGCCACCTGGGGAACCTCCCCAGTTTTGGCTTTGTTTTGCAGGGCTTTCATTCAAGGAGCAAAAGAAGGAAGTCAACTTTAAAAGACCATCCTACCCCTCATCCAGGTTAATTTCCACATCAAGTTGCAATAATATCTATCAATATTTTTCCACTTGATAATGTCAACAGTTGCCAGTTTAGAATGAGGAAATTGGAATTTTCTTTTGGGTGTTGCTTTTCAACTTGGATAATTGAAGAATAAATGGATGAATGAATAAATGAAGATGAAGGTTCACCATCTACAGCATGTGCTCCGTCCACGGGACAACAATGATGACAGCTGGCAGGCTTCTGTACCCAATTTGCCTTCTACCCTTTTGATTAAATAAATATTTTTCTTTTGTATCTAAAATAATATAATTAACTTTTACAAAACCGAATCAAACAAAGGCTAAGTACGATTTACATTTTTGTTTAATACGAGGTTATGTAAAAAATGCAGATGAATCATTCATTTCTAGTAATAAATAATTCTTTCATATATATATATATATATATATTCACTTCTTGTCAAACAAATTTTTACATTTTTAAGAAAATCCTAAATTTAACATTCTGCCTTTAAAAATTTGTAAAATAACATTTATTTTACTAAAGTAATAATTTAACTTTATTCAAACTATTTTATATAAAATATATATATATATATATTAGAGGTCAATTTTTTTACTCTTATAGTTATTATTATTTAAAAAGATTGTTATAATTTATTTTTTTGAATGGAGGAGTAAGATGTAATTTCACACAAATCAAGATGGTTTAAGTACCTAAATTCAATTCAACTACCAACATGTGAAAAGTTGTGACCCTCCAAGTATAATAAATTTCACAGTCAGTACCTGTACTACTAATAATTTTATGAGGAAGTTCCGATTCGCCTTAATTTTTTTTTTTTTTTTTTTGTTTTTTTAAAACCTTATTTTCTACTATAAAGTTTTTCGTACTAACTTAAGAAGTAGGGCTGGCGGTTGTAGTGGCAATAATATTACCGTTTTGGGGTTGGTAGAACTATTAATGCTTTGGACCACCGTTTTTTTTTTTCTTTTAGTTAAGAGATTTTTTCGGAAAGGTCTCAAAATTATAAGACATGTCTATTCGTATTGACAAGTTAAGTGAAAATAACTAAGTAAAAAGAGTCACATTATTAAATTATCACCTTATTCTCTAAAAAAGTCATATCAAATGAGATTCAATCTCAGCACCTTCATTTGATAAATCAAGTAGATATATCTAAACGAGGAAAATATTTTTTAAATTCATAATTTTTTTTTTTTTTTTTTTTTTTGGGTAAGTAATTCATAGGAGTTATTTGTAGTCATACTCTATACGCCTTTTTATTTTTTATTTTTAGTCATAATATTGTGATTTGAACCTATGACCTTCTATAATTATAAATGAAGGCTATTATTAATCGAATAATATATTTTTGTCCTAAATGAGAAACAATTTTTATTTTAAAATTTTGATATATTTTCGCCTCAAGCGTAATTCAAACTCATGATTTCTTTTATTATAGACGTGGTTGTTAGTAACTAAGAAAAAAAAAATTTTTTAAAAAAAAAATTTTAAAAAAATTTTTACTTTTAATTATCTTAAACTCATGACCTCTTATATCATAATTATGCATTACCTTATTAATTTCCAAAAAAATAAAAAATAAAGAGAAAAAGAAAGAGAGATAGTATGGAATATTTAAAGGAAAATTGGTCGGTTCAGTCCTCTAAGTATTTTTGTTAATTAACTTAAATTCACAATTTTATTTTTTTTTACTTGTTAAGTCCTATATCTTTTTATGAACAGTTTGTTAAGTCCTACATCTCTTTGTTTTTTTAACATGTTAAGTCCTACGTCTTTTTACGAGCATCCTGCTAAGTCCTTTCTTCTGGCCAAAAATTTAAATTTTTCGGCCAAAATTAATCACATGTTAGGCACGTGATATTTTTTTAAAGGCAAAATCGTCCTTACACTATTTCCCTCATAAACCAAAGAAAAAAAAAATAGTTTTACCAAAATAAAGGACTTAACAGGCTACTCGTAAAAAGATGTAGAGCTTAACAGGTTAAAAAAAAAAAAAATGTAGGATTTAACAAGTTGTTTGTAAAAAGATGTATGACTTAACAGATTAAAAAAAAAAAAAAAAAAAAAACAACAGATTGTGAACTTAAGTTAATTAATAAAAATAATTAGAGGATTAAATAAGCCAATTTTCCTTTTTATATCTGAATTAGAAAATTGGCATGTAGTTGCCGAAGCAAGAAGAAAAAGAGGAGTACATTTTTAGAGGGAAACAAAAGAGGGCCTAGTAGCCGAAGTCTAGGCTGCAGGGGCAACTTGGTAAATTTACCAGTATCCTCCACCCGGTTTTAATACAACACGAGGCCAATGTGACAAGGGTAGTTGGGTATAAGTAATAAGTTTCGTACGTTTTAAAATTAAATATTTTCAGTTAGGTTGATAAATCTTTTTTTAAAAAAAAAAAAATGAATTATGGAAAGCCATGCATGATTTACTCCTTCCATTATTTTATAACTAAATATTAAAGATATAATTAATATATTTAAAGTTTTCATTTTTATTTTTTTTTTGTCTTTAACATGACACCAATTTATTATATTTTAAATCATAAATATGATTACTATCAACTAAATTATGTTATTTTATTATGGACTAAAAATATTGTTAAATTTATTATTATTATTATTATTTTAAAAAAGAAAAGTAAATAAAATAAATAATAAGAAGAAGAAGAAATGAAATATATGAGTCCGCCAAAATAGGGTTTGAGATGAGCCAAGGAATGTAACTAATTTCAGTTTTTAAAGAGCGTTAAAAAGGTAAAAGTAGCTTAGAAAATGGAAGCGCATATTACACATTCCTTTATATAATTAAATAAAATAACAACATGAAAAGGAAAGTTTTTTCTTTTTTTTTTTTTTTTTTCAATTAGCAATCACATTTATAATTCAAAAAATTATGAATTTGAGTCAGATTTCAAATAAAAAAAAGTTTCAAAATTTTTAAAAAATAAACCAAATAAACTTCATAAAATTCCATACAATTGCAAATTTTAAAATGACAAATAGAATGAAAAAAAAAAAAAACACCATCTATTTAAAAAGGACACAAGAATATTTCAATTTTATTGAGAATCAGTTTTGATATTGTATTTTGTAAATCATATTTACATTCAAACTAATATTGGTTCAAGCCAAGTAGGTCTCTTTCGGGAGATAAGATTTGTTTTTAAATTTTTAAACGATTGTATTTGTAACTGTAATTTTGAATCTACAAACTCACTTAAATTAGTAGAGCACTTCTTCTTTTATTATTATTTAGAAAAAAAAAAAAATCAATTTTGGATTTTTTCTTTTTTCTTTTTTTTTTTTTTTTTTTTTTTTTTTGTCTTTTTTTAATTTATATTTTTTATTATTTTAATTTAATAATAAAAAAAAAAAAAAAAAAAAAAAAAAAAAAATCAAATCTCAATTCAATTGATTAAATGAGTGACCTCGAAATGTCATGGGCCCATATGAATGATATTTTTCTTTTCCTCTATAATGAATATTTGTTTGAATAATTTTGGGCTGGGCTTGTTATGGGCTTAAATATATTCTTTTAATCTCATACAAAAATCTTTTAAATTTTAAAATATATATATATATTACTAAATTTGGGCGCAATGAATCCTTTCAAAATGATAAGTATAGGAATCAACAAAGTGATCATTTTTCCATTATCATTATCATTAGTAGTATATAAGAGAAAATGTAATGGAGAAGCGGGCACAATAAGCCCAGTATAAATCTGTCCTGCGAAACGAAAGAAATCTGGTAGTGGGATCCAAGTTTTTATTCCATGCTAAGGCCCAAGGGAGTGGCCATTCCCGCTGGCCTTTCGCTTCCCTTCCCCACAATTGTGTCGGTTCAAAATTTTAATTTAAATTCAATTTATTTATGATGTATTTTGATTGGAGGTGTTTTTTTTTTTTTTTTTTTTTTTTTTTGTTTTTGTTGTTTTTTTTTTTAAAGTTAAGTTGAATGTATTGCGAAAAGTGCAGTGGTGATATTATTATTGAAATAATATATTTATTGAATATTTGATTTTATAAATTTTATAAATTTTTAAATTTTATTAATTTTTTGCCAAATGGGCAGACAATGAAGAGTGTCATGTCAGGTAGTGTTCAAACAAACACACCTCATTTTTTTGAGTTTGAGTGAAAAACTCAAAAAAAAAAAAAAAAAAAAAAAAAAATCTTATCCAAACACAGCATTAATTAATTATTTTTAAAATTTTAATTTTAATTCAATTTTTTCAATAATTTTTTTTTTTATCTAACTTAATTATTTACATATTTAATTATTTAACTCAAATTCAAAAATTATAAATTTATCTATTTAATATTAATAAAATTAAAATTTTACTATTAATATTAGATATATTAAATATTAATTATTCATCACATATATTAAATAATATTTATATTTATATCTAAAAATATAAAGTATTAAATGTAAAAAAAAATTTAAAAAAATTCAAATAGTGTTTTTACTAATTTTGCAGTTTTGTGAATTATAATAATCGTATAATTTGTTCTACTACAAACCCACGAACCTTCAATTCTACCCCCACTAATATCATTGTTGTATTGGGTTTTCGTTGTGAATTGGGTTCCACGATTATTAAATACGGACCTCATTACATAATAATCCCTATTTAAATAGGGGTAATTATTAAGGCTAAATGAAGAATTGGAGAGGAGAACCATATTCTTTTTGGTTCAAGCAGTAGAATCATGGAGGCTTTTTTTTTTTTTTTTTTTTTTTTTTATACGGTGATATTCTTGAACCGTTTTGACCCAGACTAATTTGCTCAGGGAAGTCCAATAATGTGAGAAGACTCGTGTATACGAATATATCTCGAATTATAAAACACTCGGGTGAGGTTACGCCTTCACCTCTTAGCAAGCTAAGAAGAAGGAGAGATTCAACCTCTAGATTTCTTGGCAAGCCAAGAGTTTTAAGGGAAAAAATCTAGCCACATACCTGGAGAAGTTCCTCCAGAATCATGACGTTGCATATAGTTAATTAATTAATATATTTATTCAAAATAATTAATTATTTTGAATATGTTAATTTTAATTACTAATGTGAAAAACAATAAGATCGAAATTGCTGACCAGGCAAAGGACGTTGTACACCTCAAACCAAATTGGCGGTGTCGGGCCCTTTGGTCTTCAAACTTTCCTCGTCTAGAGAGAGAGAGAGAGAGAACAGAATCCATCGCTTCTCTCCTGCTTCCCCTCCTCCGCGATTGCATACCTTAGTATGCGCCGCAGCTTCATGATCTAATCTCTCCTCTATCTCTTCAAAAAAATTAATTTGTATTTTTTGCAGATCCGGTTGGAAACCATCCGGATCGAAGAATCCCTCCTCTTCTGCTCATAAGAAGATCGGATCCGGGCCGTACTAGTTTTATCTAATGGCGGCATCACGGCGACTAAGAGAACTCCAATCGCAGCCGGGTAACAAGATCTGTGTCGACTGCTCACAGAAAAATCCCCAATGGGCTTCTGTTTCCTACGGTGTTTTTATGTGCTTGGAATGTTCCGGGAAGCACCGGGGCCTCGGGGTGCACATCTCATTTGTGAGATCCGTTACCATGGATTCCTGGTCTGAGATCCAACTCAAGAAGATGGAGTTCGGCGGTAATGATAATTTTAACAACTTCGTTTCCCAGTATGGGATCCCAAAAGAAACCGATATTGTCACCAAATACAACACCAACGCTGCCTCTGTTTATCGGGACCGGATCCAATCCCTTGCCGAGGGTAAACCCTGGAGGGATCCTCCCGTTGTGAAGGAAAACCTTAAAGGAGGGTCCGGGACCAGGCCACCTTTGGGTGGTGGGAGTAGAAGCGGAACTTCTGGAGCCAATTCTGGATGGGATAGCTGGGATAGTTACGACGACGGCGGGTATAGTAGTTCTAATAACAATATCAGGAGGAATCAGACCGTTGGGGATTTTCGGAGCGGGAGTGGCGGCGGTGGCGCCCCAACAAGGTCAAGGTCCACGGAAGAAATTTATTCGCGAGCGCAGCTGGAGGCTTCTGCTGCTAATAAAGAAAGCTTTTTTGCAAATAAGATGGTCGAAAATAATTCAAGGCCCGAGGGACTTCCGCCCTCCCAAGGAGGAAAATACGTTGGCTTTGGCTCGAGTCCTGCCCCAGTGCAAAGGAATACTTCGCAGGGGGATGTTTTCTCTACGTTTTCTCAGGTAGATTATAAGCTTGGGCAATGTCTCTATACAGTTTGCATTGCCTTGATGCTCAAGATATACTCTCTTCGTGTTTTTCTTTTTCAGGGATTTGGCAGGCTATCTCTGGCTGCACAATCAGCCGCACAATCTGCAGCTAATGTTGTTCAGGCTAGCACAAAAGAGATCTCTTCGAAGGTATTCCTTCACTTGATTTTGCTTAATTATCAAGGCTGTTATCGTGGTTGACATATTGAGAGCAAATTATTGTATCTGAATATTTTGGCAATGTAAGGGATGGTAATAGGTATTTCTTTCTGTAGGAAATTCTGATTATATCTTTTGCCTACTATGATGGTAGGTGATCACTGTCTTCCCTTTGTTAGTCTTACTTAAAATATCAAATGAACAAATCTTGCGGTAGGCTTACTGGAGGGAGTCGCTAGAGAGAGGAAAGGGAAACTGAAAGAAGGTTTAGAAAAGGAAATAGGACAATGCTGAAGTGTTGAAACTTTTTCCACCCTTATTATAGAGAATCCTGTTTGGACGGCTGTTTTTGTACTGTAATTATTTTTTAAAATTTCACTCAAAAACAAAAACAATGAGCGGTACTTGTTTGACATCACCTGACATGACACTTCTGTTGATATGACACAGTTCATGAGTTGGTAAAAAAAAATGAATAAAAAATTCATACACTTACTATAAATATTCAATATATGCATATATTTATATATATAAGAATATCATCGTATCATCGTTGTACTAATAAAATATATTATTTTTGTTTCTTACTTACTAAACAATTTTTCTTAACTCATTTTTTGCAATCCACTCTCTTAAAACAATGAGCAATCTCAAAAAAAATGTTTCAATCCAATCACAAAAAAGGTTTCAATCCAAAAAACACCCTAAATCATTCAACTTATGATGGAAAAAACAAAATATCCCCATATAACCACCATGCTTTGAAGGTGTCAATTGTCAACTCCGAATCTTGGAAGAGTAAATAAATCTTTAAAAGGAGTGCTTCCCTTGCAAGAGGCCTGACCACTGAAATAGTGGATAAGACTGTTGGAGT
The DNA here is from genome assembly GCA_035583425.1 of Marsdenia floribunda. Lineage (NCBI taxonomy): Eukaryota > Viridiplantae > Streptophyta > Magnoliopsida > Gentianales > Apocynaceae > Marsdenia > Marsdenia floribunda. Next base: position 13,638,488 of record JAXGGT010000094.1, on the reverse strand, counting down.
TATCCCGTTAGAAAACATAGAGCCCTCCACTTTCTTATTGTCACTCTACTCTCTCCCTAAGGTCTTGAATTATGTTGAGACACTATTATTGGATAACTAGGTTTCCAGCTGAAGTATTTGGATAGTGCCAACTGAAAACCCATTGAGTTGTATCTTCCTTGTGTTACTCCTGATCTGCTTTCCATGTTTTTTGGCAAATCCTTGTCTACGAGTGCAAGGTAAATTTGACCACTCTGCTGTACCTATGACATATCTTGTTACCTTTGCAATAATTTCTAGATACCAACAAGAAAGAGTTGTATAACCAATTGTCCATTTGGATGGATACTCCAGGTGACGTGAGGAGGGGTAATAGTGCAGAAGGAATCTTTTTGTATTGAACATTACATGTTTAAAATCATACAAGATGCGCATATTTAACTTATTTAATTGAAGTCGATTCAGCATAATTCATGTGAGTGTGAATATTTTATCATAAAATATTATTGCATTACAATATGGTTAATGGTTGGATTACTTGAATTAGCATATGCAAATCTCTCAAATTATTATATTGTTTGCGGAGCTTTAGATGATAAAATGTGTTAATTTTAAGGAAGTGGACATTTAAGAAGACCCCAAAGTAGAAATATGAACATGCAATTCTGAACAGAGTGGGTATTTATCTGGTTAAAATTTATAGAACAGATTAAAACAACTATTTCCACCTATAAATTTATGATAAAGATTTGTCTTTGGACTTTGTGGAGCTTTAGTTGATAAAATGTGTTAATTTTAAGAAAGTGAACATTTAATAAGACCCCAAAGTAGAAATATGAACATGCAATTCTGAACAGAGTGGGTATTTATCTGGTTAAAATTTATATAGCAGATTAAAGACAAAACTATTTCCACCTATAAATTTATGATAAAGATTTGTCTTTGGACTTTGAAGAGTTAAACTCAAGAATGACTGAAAATAAAAAAGAATTGTACTTACCCAACATGATTCGGCCCAAGGTAACTTTGACCATTCTGTTTCCTTTAGCATGTGAAGTTATGTTATATCTTGTTTCTCATGAACTGCTGGAAATTCATGAGATAAGAGTTACTTACAGCACCCATTTTTCATTAATGGAGCTCTTAACTTGTGGCCGCTCTCACCTGCAAGAAAAGGGGTCAACTTGTGTCCTACCTGGGCATTTAGATAAGAGGTGTGCCACCCATAACAGTGTGTATGTCCAATAACTTGCTATTTTTGAAGCACTGACTACCATTGCCACCAAACTGTGCATGAATGCATGTCACAAGAAATTGGGTAGTGGTAGGAGGAGGAGGCAATATCCCTGGGTTTGAACTGCAGATTCTCCAATGTTTTGTGAAAGTGACCTTCCTCCCTCTTCCATTTTCTCAATGCTTAATGATTCGTTGTATATGGTATGCTGTGTGTTTTTTTACCTCCAATTATCTTGGGTTATTTCAGAATCCTTAGCACTCTGGCATTTTTTCCCTCCTTTACTGTGTTTGGTCTTGAGGTCTGGGTGGCTTATTCAATAGAAGTTGTTTCTTGGGAGTGGTCGCAAGATGTGGCAAGTTCTCCTATACTATTGATCAAACGGAGAACTTGCTAAGGCGGAGAACTGTTTACAATCCTCTTTTTATGCCACCAACTGCTAATGCAGAGACTCCATTTGATCTCTCTAGTAGCACTGTTGTAGGATTGTAAACAGTGATGACTATTATTTTTTCCCTTAATAATTTTTAAAAGTAATTCCAAGAATTCATTGGAACCAGATGAACTGTTATAATGGTCCAACATATTGGTTATTAAAGATAAACAGCTAGAATTTTGGTTGTAATTGGATTTGATCAAGATTTGATAACTTCTAATAAGTTCGTTATTTGCAGTTTTCTTCTAAATGTGAAAGAAAGTAGGTGGTCGTATTTTCTTTCAGTATCCTCCAAAGATTTATAGATTTTCTTTTGTATTTGTGCAAGTAGCATATTTTTTTTTTTGTGCTTTTCACATTTTATTCTCTTGCTCAAGGTCTATCAGTTTTATGAAAGGATATTTTGGTAAAAAACATAAACTATTGTGTTTATGTGTTTGTAGGTAAGAGAGGGGGGCTATGATTACAAGGTGAATGAAACTGTCAATGTCGTGACCACCAAGACAACGGAGATTGGACAAAAGACATGGGGGATCATGAAAGGGGTCATGGCTTTGGCTTCACAAAAGGTTGAGGAGTATACGAAGGAAGGTGGCTCTGGCTGGAAGAATGATAGTTGGCAAAGAAGTGAAAACGATAGAAATGGTTACTACCAGGAGTTTGGCAAGGACTCCTCCAATGGGTGGAACACCTCTGGTGGAGGGCAGCCTTCGTCTGGTCAGAAGTTTAATTCTGTCAGCTCAGGTTCCTGGGATGACTGGGATAGTACTGATGGTAGGAAGGAGACTGCAAATGGGACAGCATCCCAGAACGGTGATAGTTGGGCAGGATGGGATGATAACAAAGATGATTTTTACCATACAGCATCTGATAGTAAGCCTGTCGGTTACAATGGAACTTCCGAGTCCGAGTGGACTGGAGGAGGTTTCCGGTGAGGTTTGGAAGGTGCTATCAATAACCATTTTTTTTATTTTTCCAAATTTATCAATCTTATCAAAATGTTGGAAGGGTTTGTACTGTTGAATATAGTTCACATCATATATGTGAGACTACTACTCGTTTGATACTGGCCCGAATAGACTGTTACTCTCTTGAGTGTTTGTTGAGGGGCTTTTCAACATAATAGATTGCATTTGAATTTGTAAACAGCTTTAGTTCTTTTATATCTCCTCTTTGTATACTTGCCAAGTGCTTTTTGCAATTAATTTTGGTATCCTTTACATTTTTGAGTGATTTTTTAGACGGTCTCGTTATAACTATGGAGTGTTTGCGAACTAAATGCTTATTAGAATCCATTAATAAAGTTTGGCAATGGTGAAGTAAGGTGGCACAATAATGCATTTTGTCCACATTAAAAAAAAAAATAATAATAATGGTTTCATCTATAAGATGGTCAAAGAAATAATATACTTGTAGCATCATTTTTTTTTTTTTTTCTCCCCCTCTTCTTGCATTAATTATTTCAAAGTGTTTTAACAACACATGGAAGTTAGCAAAGAACCGGAGGTGGCCAACGCGGCCTAGTTAGCCATCGTTGCCGGTAATAAACGCCCTTTTACCAACACTGTCACCAGGTCCTACTCTCCTCCACAACGTTATCCGTTTCCTTTTCTATTATCATCTCCAGTTCCCGTAAATTAATTTTAAAAAGTCCATTGCAAAACTGGCGTCGCCCGGAGGCCTTCGGTGTGACGTGATAACCATCACTCTAACAACTGGTACAGAGTAGATTTCAAAAGATCAGAACTAACAGACTGCGGAAGTTGAAAGGATGCAATTGTCCAGTACTCACCCATTACAATTTTAAATTGTAGTAATCCATTTAGAATTGTCTTCCAAATAACCAAAAGTTGACAGTTTCGTGTAAATTTCTTCGTCCAAGGGCTATCACTCAATTTCTTTGAAAATGTATCATAAAAAGTTTAAAGCTTAAAAACTGAATAGATTGCATTGAAACAAATGGGTACACAAGATATGAGAGATATCTTGCTATAAACCCATAAACAAAGCAATGACTCAAAAAGAATCTAGCAACACCACAGCAGAATTAAGGTCCTAATCTAAAGAATTTACATAAAATTTCTAAAGCAAACCCTAATTGACAAGCCCAAAAGCCACTAATTTAACCACCGAAGCCGTAAAGTGTGCGTCCCTGCCTCTTCAGAGCATAAACGACGTCCATAGCAGTGACAGTCTTACGGCGAGCGTGCTCAGTGTATGTGACAGCATCGCGTATCACATTCTCCAGGAAGATCTTCAGGACACCTCGAGTTTCCTCATAGATAAGACCGCTGATACGCTTGACTCCACCTCTACGAGCCAGACGCCGGATCGCTGGTTTAGTGATGCCTTGGATGTTATCCCTCAGAACCTTACGGTGACGCTTGGCACCGCCCTTTCCCAAACCCTTGCCTCCCTTTCCACGGCCAGACATCTTCGTGCGGCACTTACAAAATCTCCGAAAGAAAGAAAGATGATGAAATAAGGATTTGCTGGTGACCGGATAGAACGTAAGAAGGGTATTTATATAATGAATGTCTGTTGAACGATTATTTGTTTTAATCTACGGTTACTGATGGGGATCCGCGTAGTGGGCATTAGATGGTTCAGGGACGTCGATGAATTTAGATCGACGGTTCCAAAAGAGTGATTAGGTAGAGTGACAGGGATTCTGGTTTTTCGGGGTTTCACGTGCGTGAGGAGCACAGGGGGAGGCGTGCGGCTTTTGGAGAATTTGGTTTGAATTCAAAATTTTGAAAAATGAATTATTGAGCTTCCGATTAGCGGCAAAGCCAAATTTATTTCACTTAATTTCCAATTTGGTCCCTAAACTTTATTCATATGGTCTCTACATCACTGTCCAATTTACAACCCCTTTTTTTTTTTTTTTTTCTCCTTTTTTTTTTGGGTTAACGATGGTTAGATATTTATATGTAAATTTCAATTAAAACTAATACTTATTATATATATATAATAGAAAAAAAAGTTAAAAGTTTTTTAAATGAAAGAAAAAATTGATAAGTTTAGTTTTTAATAAATTTTATTTTAGTGAAATAAGTTTTAAATTTTTTTTAGGATAATTGGTCATTTTAGTCCCTAAATTATTTTTGTTTTTCTTTTTTCTTTGATTTTTTCATCCTCAAACAAAAATAATTTAGCTAAATTAGTCCTTTTATCTGGAATAACAATTAAAATAAATAAATAAAGATAATTGGCCATTTTTGTCCCCAAATTTTTTTTTTTTGCCATTTTAATTCTTTTTCTTTTTCTTTTTTTTTTAGATTTTTCATATTCAAACAAAAATTATTTGGTCACATTAGTCTTTTAACCTATAATAACAAAAATGAATAAATAAAGATTCATTACTTTCGTTAATATACAGGATAAAGTTGTTATTTTATATACAAAATTTACCTTTATAAGTAATCAAAATTATTCTTCACTCTCTCACATTTAAAGTTTGACTAATTTAAAAAAAAAAAAAAATTAATTAATTAATCATATACATGAAAAAGATGAAATGGGTATTATGCCCCCATGGCTTGGCGAATTTGTTTATGAAGAATGACTTAGGCATGATATTTTGTATCAAGTCATGGAATCATGAGACAGTTTAGGACAAATTTGAACTGCACAACTGGACTAAAGATATGTGACATTCTCTATTTATAATATTATACTTATATGTAATAAAAAATCATTATATAATAATATTTAAACAATTCAATCAGTCAAAAAATTACGAGTTAGTCATACTGAAGCAAAAAAATTGAAAAAATAAAAAAACTTAAATAATTTTATTTGTAGAAAATATTACAAAGAATTAAAATCATTCAGAAAAAAATGTAAAATTTTCATATAAATGTGTTATTAGTTTAATGCGTAAATTAGGAATTAAGACAATAATAAATATTATAAGTTAAAATTTTATTTTCTAAAATTTTAATTTAATTGGTATGATTAAATAGCTAAAAATATAAAAATTAACATTATTTAGAGAATACATGTATAGTAAATTTAATCTTTAATAAATGCGTCACGTAAATAGTATAATTTCATTTCAATATTATAAATTTATAAAATTAAAAAAAAAAATGAAGAGTATGAAAAATAATTATTAAGAGTAAATTACTTTATTATTAATTTATAATGAATTTACATAAAAAAAAAAAATATATTTATTCTTTTTTTAAAAGTATATATTTTTTTGTTTGTTTTAAACATAACTAGATTATACTTTTGTAATTAAAATATTTTTTAATTGATTATAAAAAAAGAAAAGAAAAATTAGTCAAATTTTAGAGGTGAGGGAGTGAAGAATAATTTTTAATTTTTGTTACTTATAAAGGTAAATTTTGTATATAAAATGACGAGTTTATCTTTTATATTAGATAAAGTAATGAATATTTATTTATTTATTTATTTATAAATTTTGTATATAAAATGACAAGTTTATCTTTTATATTAGATAAAGTAATGAATCTTTATTTATTAAATTTTCCTATTATTATATGTAAAAAGACTAATGTGACAAAAAAATTCTTGTTCGAATATAAAAAATCTAAAAAAAAGGACTAAAATCGACAAAAAAAGTTTGGGGACTAAAATGACTAGTTATCCTTATTTATTCATTTTACCTGTTATTACAGGTAAAATAACTAATGTGGCCAAATTATTTTTTTTTTTTTGTGGATGAAAAAAAAAAAAAAACAAAGAAAAAGGACTAAAATGACCAAACGGAAATAGTTTAGAGACTAAAATGGCCAATTATCCTTTTTTAAATTTTTTTTTAAATCTTAAACAAAATTATGAATTTTTTTACAAAAACTGTCAAATTATTAAACTATTTAAAATTTAATGCAAAATAATGAAACAAAAATAAAATTTTTCTTTTTCAAATAATTTTGTAAACATAGTTGAAAATAAAGAATATTAAAGATTACTCTATAAAGAATAATTTGTGTGAATATATGTTCCCTTAATTAACTAAAATTATAATAAATATTTTATATCTATATATACCAAATTTTCATTTTAAAAAAAATATTATTAGTTTATAATTTTATTTAAAATTTAGGAAAATTGGCCGATTCAATCCTCTCACTATTTTTGTCAATTAACTTAAGTCCACAATTTTTTTTAACCTGTTAAATTCTACATTTTTTTTTAAACCTGTTAAGTCCTACATCTTTTTACGAGCAGCCTGTTAAGTCCTTCCTTTCGGCCAACAATTTTGAATTTTTTGGCCAAAATTAATAACGTGTCGGGCACGTGATGTTTTTTAAGGGCAAAATCGTCCTCACACTATTTCTCTCATAAAAAAAAACAGTTTCACTGGAGGAATTCCGTTGTAGTTCGGTGTCTTCCCGAAACTCCGTCATCTGTACCTTAGAGGAAACTATTTTACTGATTTTCTCCCACTTTCTTTCTTTAACTTGTAAATTTTGGAAATTATGCATTTATCTTTCAACTTGTTAAATGGTAACATATATTTTTTTTTTCTCTCTCTATATAAACATGTATGTACAAATTGATGATTAGGGTTGGGTTGTCATGAAATAGTGGAGGAGTTTGATGTGGATCAAAGGAAAGTCCACTTTCTTTGGCCATATATCAAGAAAGGAAATAGACTAAGAGGGTGAAGGAAAAGAGGTGTGAGAATTGAGAAGTCTTTGATTCAAGGCAAGGGACTCCACAATAAAAATGGGAGGTTGATGAGACTAGAGAACTAATACCCAAATATACATACATGAGAAAATATATGTTACTATTTAATAAGTTGGAAGATGAATGCATAATTTCCAATTTTGACAAGTTAAAGAGAGAAAGTGAGAGAAACCAATAAAATAGTTTCCTCTAAGGTACAGCTGACGGAGTTTTGGGCAGATATCGAGCTACGACGGAATTCCTCTAGTAAAACTGTTTTTTTTTTTTTTTTTTTTTTTTTGTTTATTAGGGAAAAAGTGTGAAGATGATTTTACCCTCAAAAGAAACGTCACATGCTCGACACGTGATTAATTTTGGTCGAAAAATTTAAATTTTTGGGCAGAAAAAAGGACTTAATATGTTGCTTGTAAAAAATTATAGGACTTAACAGACTAAAAAAAAAAGATTGTAAATTTAAGTTAATTAAGAAAAATAGTTAGAGAACTAAATCGATCAATTTTTCTTAAATTTATTAACTACTATAGATTTTCTTAAATAAAAAGACATTTCAAAATTATATTTTTTTAAAAGGTATATAAATACTTATCCCATGAGAAGTGAAAGCATATTAGAATATTTTTGCTTTTCAGAATTTAAGTAGTTGACAACAATTGATGATTACATTCACAAGTCTATAGGTGTCATCATTTAGAATTAAATGTTAAATATATATTTTTTTTGGTAGGTAAATGTTAAAATTTTATACTGGCTATGCCCTTTTGATTTATTTACCAAAAAAAAAAAAAGGCCCTTTTAATTTTATACTCTCTGAAGTGACGGCTTTCACGGGGAAAGTTACTATAGCTGGTACTATTGCCGCATCTGTTATGTCAAAGATGGAACAGAGTTTAACAAATTGTTGCACGCAAAGATTTAAGTAATTTTTAGATTGAAATTATTTTTTAAAATTTTATTTAAACTAAAAAAAAAAAACTGTATTTATTTAAATGTTACCTAACATATTACTATTTATGTCAGTCCAGGTAGCAAAAAAAAAAAAAAAAAAACATAAATAAAATATTTAATATATACATATAAATATATATAACTTAAATAAAACATCATCATTATACTAATAAAATATATTATTTTTATCCCTCAATTACTAGACAACTTCTTAACATATATTCACTACTCAACTCTTTATGAAAAAAAAAAGAGTTTTTTCAAAAGAAAGTTTCAATCCAAAAACACCCTTATACTTTATAGCATATATTCGCTATTATTTTACATAATTTTATACACAGAGCTCAGAAATGTTCCTGTTTTACAGAACAAGATGTTTTAAATCATGCACATTATAGCCATCAGCATTGTCTTATATACAAAAGAACATGATTTACCCAACAAAATGTACATAATACATCTCCCAAAATGGTACAAGAAGATATATATATATATATATCCACATCATAATCTTAAATAGCAGAACTGAGACAGACAAAAGCTGCAGAAAGCTATAGCAACTAACTGTGGTTTCAACATGAATCAGAAGTCCTGTGATGTGAACAGGAAACAGAGACCTTTTGGAGTGAAGAGAAGAATGGAATGAGGCAAACTGGATTCCAAGTAACCATATGCATTCTTTAGGTTAGCAATCATCAGTTACTCTTAAGTTTTTACATATCATCATACCCACAGCAGCAAATCCTCAGGATACTACTCAGCTCAGGTCTTTAATTCCCCTAATTCGATGATCCTGAAAGAAAAATGAAAAACTTTCAATGTTACAAAACTAAAAAATTCATTGAAGGACTTTTCCCTGGAAATGAGATATAGAGTTGTCAAACCGCATCATAGATCACTCTTTGATTGCGCCAGAATTCAAGAGCGGGAAGAAGCCATCTACCTGCAAAAGATTGAATCACATCAAACAAGCTAAAGCTACTTCTAACACCCAAAAGACCTTACTCATCGCCTGAAGTAGAGAGAATATATAAATATTGGTAACCTTTTATATATATATATGTGTGTGTGTGTGTGTGTCTTTACACAGAAATCAGAATGGACAAGATCCTTCAAACTGAGGTTTATTAACATTTCTCACAGAACAAGGAGAATAAATCTTGTTTGGTTTGAGATTAAGATATTGGTGCAAATTTTCTTTAGTTTGGAGTAGTAAAAAGAATTATAAGCTCAGAAATATACATGCACCTTCTGATATAAATACAAGTAAGCAGACAAAAGAATTGAGGAAGATATAACTGAGAAATTTACCAGATCTTGATTTTTTAAGACATAAAGATTCAGGAGACATGATAGATGATTCTTCCTTTTCTTTCTCAGAAATAAGACCATCCTGCAAGAAATAAAGAAAAAAAAAAAACATTAGTTCAGATCAAAGCAAAAGAGTTACAACCACCTAACAAAATATTTAGTATTCCATGCATACAATCTGGATGGAGATAACAACATCCTAAAAATGCCTATGTAGAACTTCACTTCTCTAGTTAACATATCTCTGAAATATTTGTTAAATTTTCAGAACTCTCTACTCAAGATAAAGATATTCATCAGTTAACATTGTCAAATTTTCCATTCAGATCAGTTATCAGTGAGATAGGCTTATAACAGGCCTTGACTGCAAATTACTCTTCTTCAATTTCATTCCCTCCACTAGCTCTGAGCACAAAGTAAATCATGAATCTATACATTCTCATAAGCATGAAACTAGACTTTAATTATCTGTAAACAAATTAATAAACGACGAAAAGCTTACTAGACATACCATTTTCCTCATAGACTTTCTTTGGGATAGGCTTTCTCTTTCAGAATTATATAGTGATTTCCTTCTAGACTTTCTTCGAATGAAGCTTTCACTTTGAGAATTACTTCTTATAGTACTTCCCTTTTTTCCTTTTTCTTTGTCAGCATTTGAACCAGATAAAGTGATGATGTATCCATCTGATTCATTTTGTTTTGTACCATTTGCTTGAACACTGTCATGAGCTTCATCGTGCTCTGAATCCTTACTAGCTAAACAAACCCCACCATCAAGTTCAACAATATCTTCAAAGGACCTTGCATCTGGATTTCTTGAAGCCAGTTGATCTATCAGCTCTTGAAATTCATCCCCTGGAGGATTCAGGGTAGACTTTCCACTATGTCTGTCATCAAGATTGACTCTAGGATTTCCAACTGAACCAGAGCACTTTAATGCAGAAACTGACATTCTTCTCTCATCTTTCAGCTTAGCACAAGACACCTGATTGTTCTTGGATTTTCTTTGAACTTTTTCCTGAGAACATGCTGTCCTTCTGCCCTCAGAACAGCTAGAAGGTTCCTCCGATAAGTCTGTTTCCCGGCTGAAAACAATTTGTTTTGCTAACTTCTTGATTGAGTTCACTTGACTTGGATGTTTGGCAGACTGCAATGTGTTACTACACTCCCTTTCACTTGTCAGACGACAAGCCGACAAAGGGCTGCTGCTACAGTGTTCTTGTAAATCTTTCAAGCTGCCCGTTTTGCCAATATAGTTTTCATTTTCAGTATCATTTGCAAAACCCTTTATGAATGACAGATCAGACTTCTTTTCCAACCCTGACGGCGTTAGTGATTTTGCGGTAATTACGTTAAAATGGCTTTCTGACAGCACAAAATTTTCCGAATCTTCAACTGAATAATCTCCTAAGGAAGTTTCTCTTTCTGAGACACCACATGCATTTGAGTCAAAAGCAGATATTGCTTTTTCATGTCCTGGATTATACTTAGTTTCCTTTTCTCCACTCTCCGAACTGGACTTCACTTCCAAGTTCTTCTCCTTACTGCACTCTTGTGTTTCTGATTCACTAGAGGCCTTGTCAAAATTCTTGGTGTTGCTGGAACCTTTAGTCCGGGAGAAGGGCCCAAAAATTCAGAACAAATATAAGTTAAGGGTCATAAGGGATTTAGAATTTTAGGAATAGGCAATTACTGTCATTTAGAAAATATGCATCAAACAAGAACATATACTCAAGTCAAGCACCTACTTGCAGCTTGTGGGGATAACCTTTCGAATCCTGAATTACTCTGAGCATCACCTGTTAGAGCCGAGTCTCCTTCAGAGCACTTCCTAGAAAATATCTCCCAGGAAGGAGGAAACCCAAAAAAAAAATGTCGGCATACCTATCCACACAAGCAACAGATTACTTATAATCACTGGAAGACCACATAATGAGTAAGCATGTTATTACAAGTTAACTTTTGCAATGACATCACAGCAAAGTTCTCTACATCAAATGCTAAAAGAAAGCTATGACGTGAAATAGTACTATATAAACTTAACTCATACCAAATGCCTGTTGCTCCAGCTGATAACCTAGGCAGGAAATATGACCAAAAGTGGATACCTCTATTTGCTGCTATAATAGTGGCCATACGGAAGTAAATATTTGCTCAGGATCAGGAACATAAATGTAAGTTTAGATTCTATATGCTCTCAAACTCTAGTAACACAAAACATTCCAATCAATAAAAACATGCTAATGCTGTGAGGAAAGCTTAAACCATTTAAAAAGCACATCTTATAAAAAGTCCAAAATGTGCTACTAAAGATGACCAATGCCCTCCCTAATTTTTAAGAAATTTCTTTGCCTCATATTTTAAGTGACTGTTAAGGTCTGATGAGCGCAAATATTGATAGACAACTAAACATATAAACAATCTTGGACAACATTCAATACCATCAATTGCAAAAATCATTGTGTTAATATAACATTGTATTAATATAACAATCTCTCTTCACTTGCAAGGGGTGAATAGAGAGTGAAAATTCATTGTGTTAATATGACATACTATTCATTTTATCAGAAGTTTTGATTAAAAATAACAGAAATCTTCACATACCTCAGATGGAAACCCATTTTGTTGAGTAAGAGTCTTGTTGATGAAGCCTTGTACGATAACACATATTCCATCAACAGTCTCAAGGGTAAAGACATCATATCTCTTGAGAATTGGTGCAGAGGAAAAAACTCTCACAGCTTGTTTCCTGAAGAAAGGCATAGAAGAAATAGCTAATAAATAAGAAACTTCCATCATGGGACTTACAAAGACATCAAATTTATGAAATAGAGAATCTAAATATGGTGAAAGATCATAAACTTTATGCAAGACCCGTGGAAGAACACATCATTGAACAATAAAATACAGGAACCATAAATTTAGATTCCTGAGGAACAGAAAAGCATTCAGCAGAAACTAATTAAATACCAATTGTTTCATTATTAGTTTAAACTACACCCACAGCGTGCTATACTACTGTTTTAATCAATAAAAGATCATCATACGCATTTCTATTATCTCTAACCAATAAGGTTTCGCCATTCTCGACTGAAAACGATTTAACTGTTCCAAGGTGTGAGAAGAAGAGCCAGAAGAATACAGAAATAGCTCATGAATAGTTTGCCTAAAAGCAGAAAAATACTAGGACATACTCTCCAGATGTAATTCCAGCAACAGCAAGCCGCCTTCCATCGTAATCCTTATCTGCCTTCACCAGCCACCATTCCTTCAAACAAACCTACATAAGAGAGGAAGAAAATGTCAACTAAGTGTATTTCAAAATGACAGAACAGTTTTTGGAAGAGAATTTACACTTTTCTGGAAATAAGACATAGGTGCGGTTATTCTTAACGTCCTCGCACTCACAGACTGTTATGAAGCAGAACCCTCGCCGTCACATTAACGCCGGGAAGTAAACGTCATATTATATATTGATATTATAAATCTATATCATAATTGCTTAGTTGTTAACATCCTGTGGCTGTAGTTTAGTGGTTAGAATTCTACGTTGTGGCCGTAGAGACCTGGGCTCGAATCCCAGCAGCCACATTGGATATTTTTTTCCTTTTGGGCCAAATCTGGTAGTTTTTTATAAATTTAGGAGCTTGATTGAAAAATACGTTAAATTACATTTTCTACTTTAGAACAACCCAGTTTCGTTGGAAAACGACGCCGTAATGTCGCTCTAATTCCATTCATTTGCTTTGTACTGACTGCAAGACCCTCCGGCCGCGCAGGTTTATCTGGGATTTGCAAGGGACTGATCTGACTGATCTCATCGCCGCTGACTCTAAAGATCCAGTCTTTTTGAAGGATTAATTACTGCTGATTCAATGTAAGGTGCTATGGTGATTTTTTTTTTTTTTTTTCTTTTTCCATTTTTCTTTTCTAATGGATTCGAATGCACGATAGATCATCCATTTGATCTGAGAGTTTTCCAGTTTGATTTCTAATTCCTTCTGATTACTTTGATGGTATTTCTTTTACGTAGATTTGATTTATGGTTTACTTGTCTTAAAAGAATTTTTCATTTTTATCTCACAGTTCAGTTCGGTGAACTTTGTTTTCAATCACGTCTCGTGCCATGTATTTGTCAGATTACTTGATTCAATTTTTTATTTGCTAAAATTTCGTTGAATTGAGGAATGAGAGTCTTGATTGGATCCGAGCTAGGAGCGAACGGTTAGGATTTAGGAAATTGCTTTGTGGTTGTGGTCTTGGAATGAAGTTCGAGGAGACCTTGGCATTACTGGAATCTTCGCGAGGATTTTTTTTTTTTCTCCCCTTGGAGAAGAAAATATGTGTTTAGAACTATTCATCTTTTTGTCTCATGCCCTTTTCCCAATTGAGTTTCTCAGAAGATTTTTAGTCTCCATGATAGAAAAAAGAGGTAGGTTTGGCTTTTCTATTTTGGAGGGGAGGGGGGGAGGGGGTGTTGTTAACAACTGTATAGGATTGTTTTTACTGGTTTTCTAGTTGGCTTCTAAATGATTAAGCTTTTGTATGGCGGTTATTGATCAAATGCTAGTAAAGGATTGGGAAGTATATGAATTCAAGTAAGAACAGAGTAGTGAATGGTTTACTAGGATAGAATTTAGGGCCACAGTGTTGTCAAAACTTTTTGTCCTCTAGAGAAGCTTCAGCTCTGCACATTATTATATCTTCAACATATCTCCTGTATATTTTATATGGTTGTTATTTTGGCTATCATTTTTAAAGCTAAGGTCAGCCAGCATCATTTATGAACCCCTACATTACCTGCTAAATATGCTGATTATGTTTGCAAATTAGAAGTGTGATATGAGTTCTTGCCCTTTCCGCCCCCTCTCCCCTATCATTATCTTATACGTGAATGTTAGTATATAGGAATGGGGACATTCTTCACTAAATGGTGGCATGGGACCAATAGAAAGGGGTGGTTTTGATGTTCAACATTCACAGACACTTACATGTTATTTTTATCTTCTCTTGCAGATGATTGATGATCAAGACCTTGGCTTCTTTGCCAATTTTCTTGGCATATTCATCTTTGTATTGGTAATTGCTTATCATTATGTAATGGCTGACCCAAAATATGAAGGCAACTGAGTTCTTTTGAATGTGATTCTAGTTCAGTTTTATGGACAGAGTATATTAACGATAAGTATCTTTTGATGTAGTAATGATTTCCTTTTGATCGGACAAAACTGTATGCCTTCTTTACTATAGAGAGAAGTACGAAACAAAAACCGATTTGGTGGTGAATTATTCTCTCCTTTTAAAACCTATCTGATTCACACGGCATAATCTGTTATGCTTTGATATTCATCCTAAGAAATTTTATTGCCTTCTACGGGGGTTTTATGTGTGTTTGTAATTGGTTATTCCGACTGGGATAAAGTAGCTGTATGTTTCATGCATTCTTGAACGGTTGATTAGCTTAGATGTAAGTGGTTCTTGGCCAGCGTTGATGCCCTGGTTGTTTGTAAGAGGAACACTATGGTAGTCTGGGTCAGGCTGGCAATGGCAATGGCTATGGCAAATTCTTTTAGAGGTCCTTAATATCAATAGAAATCCAATAGCTTGACCATACACCTATCTGGCTCTATGCCATGGGAAGCTAGTAAACACGATCCATAGGAATAGAAAATAATCTTATGTTTTTCCATTAACTTTGTACGATCAAAGTTTCTTAATTAAGGATTAAATTAAAAATGAGCATGGTAACTCCTAGTAAAAATAGTAGTAAGGGAATAGATTCTACTACTAGTACTAGTGTAGATCTTTCGAGTTGGCATCCAATGGACATTTTCTCCCTTCATTTTTGTAGAAAGAAGGGAATGTTAAACATTTCCAGGATAATGGGATAGGGATCCATGGGAAACCTAGCATGAAACGCTGCACAAAGTTGGCACATTTAAATATATATATATATATATATATTTATCAAATATTGCACAAGCTTAAATGTTAAAGAATTACCCTTACAATAGGCCTTCAAGGGTTTTCCCAATGCAATATTTCTTTTATTCCTCTCTCGGCATTTTTTATCTCATTCACCAGACAATCTACGCAAAACCCCAATGCTGACAAAGAAAATATGATCTTTGCCTTTACTTCTTCTCCGACTTCAACATCCCCCCTCATGTGTTCTTCAACCTTCTTCAACAAATGAAGGAAAGAAATGGCGACGACATCAACATCTACGTCGTGATAATTATCTTCCATACGTGAAGCTGCAAAATCGATTCCTCTCTCATTGTCTTGAAATATTGTTTGGTCATCCCGTGATTCTTGAACCGCTAGAAATGAATTTGAGAATATCGTGGATTTTTCAAGACATCCTAGTGAAGTACTTAAGATTTCCTTGCAGATTTCCAAGTCATTGTCTATGTGTTGTTGAAGCTCCTCCCAATAAGTGAAGTAATTCTGTGATGCCTGTGATAGAAATTCTAGGCTATAGGTCATACAGGATAGGAGAACTGCCATGTTTGACAGAGAGTCCAGGACTTTCTGGTAGGAAGGACCACGGAAGGGCAAGAACCAAAAATTAGGTTCCAGCTCTGCTTCTGCTGTATAGCTCTGCAAATCATGGATATGGGATTTGAGATTCCTTTGCTGGTGGTTCCTCCTAAATGCCTGAAATCTTGTATGGTCATTCCCATTCCCAATCCCATCTGGGGAAACAAGTATTTGTTTTATGCATTCTTGAAGTGTTACTAGGCTTAGATATAAATGTTTCTTGGCCAGAGTGGCTGCCCTAGTTGGTTGTAGGAGAAGTTCTATCAAAATGAAAGAACACAAACCAATCATAGCCTCTGTCAGCCTGGCAATGGCAAATTCTTCCGGAGGTCCATAATCTTTTCTTCCGAGGATCAACAAAGCTCCAATAACTGCTGAAATTCCACCGGGTTGACCGTACATCTGACTATGCCTTAGGAAACTGGTAAAGATGATCCATGGGAGGAGGGCCAAGAACCTTATTTTGACTAGATTTTCAAAAATGAAGCAGCCTAATACACCGTATACCGAACCAATTGCGGTGCCTTGTGCGCGTGCATTTGCCGCTGTGAATATCGCTTGTCTTCCCTCTACAAAGCTGATCGCAATTATTAAGCCTGACCAGTAACCATTTTCTCTTTTGAACATCAGACCAATTAGCACGGCCAGACCTAATGAAAGTGAACACTTGGATGCAAATAACAGTCTTTTCTTATTATTCAGTTTCTGCACGATCCAATTCCCACAAATTTCTTTCATCCTGATCATCAATCCGGGCTGCTCTGGATCTTTTAGCTTTGTTTCACCTAGAAGATTGCTGTCAACAGCATTATTCTCTGCGGTGGCAAAATTGTTGATGAACTGCTCCGCACATGACATAAAGAAACAAGCCGCGGGCTGATCCTTGTCTACTGAGAGGATGGTTTCATTTTCATTAGGGAAGATGAGCTTTTCTACAAATTCTCTTTTCAGTAGTTCTGGTTTTAGACCAGGTACCAATGATGCACTGAGTAGAAAACGGGTGAGCTCTTGACGAGCCAATCTGGAAGTTGGTAAATGACAGAAGTTCAGTGCAATTTCCATTCCTCTCATTGAAGTTTCAAAACCTAGCAATCTGTCTACAGGATTTTTTTGGTAATCACGTTTCAAGAATACGAGCCAAGGTCGTCTCTCCCACATAACACCTTCCTGTTCTCAAGGGGGAGAAAAAAAAAAAAAAAAAAGGAACTTTTTGAGTGTCACTATATATATATATATATATTGTGGATTAAGTTAAACTTTTAGAAAAGGTGATAATGTAACTCAATTTCTTGTTAACAAGCTGGTTAACAATGCCAGACGTGATGAGACCTTAATTACCTGCATGAGACTTATACTCTGAAGAAGCTTGTTTCCTGTTTCAGCCAAAGGCTTGGCTTGATAGATTAGCTCAACTGCAATTAAATGGCTTTCCGCAGTTAAGGCCTTGAAATAAAGGATTAACCTTTCGGATGCAATTTCAGCGTACAACTGGCAAAGCCTCCGCACCTGCAGGTAACGTTATTCTCACAAAATATCAGGGCCGGGCAGGCTATATATACACACATATACACTTCAATCGATGGATGGATTTAACTAAATATATAGATTATTCAAGTTTGTTCATGCACCATGTGTTTATTTCTTGTATCTTACCTGAGTACCACGATATAATATATATATATATATATAATATATGAGAAAAAAAAAAAAAAAAAAACTATCTCAGTCAAACTCGTCAAATGTAAAAGAAACATATATATATATATATATACATATAGTTAACGAAATTAATTAAGATCCTCTAGCTAGGCAGACACTTGTGGAAAGAAATGATGCACTATCCCTGAGGGCACTTCTGGATACCACAAGAGATCGGGCATAAATTATTGACCTGCATACACTGACTTGAACCCGATACCCCTCGAACGGGATTCCTCTAGTTGAGGAACAGAAGAATGCCATCCTACTGATAAACTTGACCACGCTAGTTATATACCTATATAGAGAGATCTAGCTGTGATATTAGTTAATCCCTCTCCTTTTTTTTTTTTTTTTTTTTAACACTTATATTAAGAAATCAACACACACACACACACACACACACACACACACATATATATATATATATGTATATGTATATGTATATTAATATTTTTCTTTCAATGCCCCTAATAATTAATATTTTACAACTTATTAATTGTTTTCTTAAAGGTTGATTTATTATTTGTGATGAGTAAAAAAAAAAACGCAGAAAGTAGAAAGTGAATAATTTTCCTTGCAAATGGATGAGAGGCAAAGTAGTGACTATAAGCAATATATATAAGATAATTAAAGATCAATGTAGATATGGAACAATTAAGAGATATATATATATATATATATATGTACGCACCTCAGAACAGGATAGCCGAGGATATGGAAGCAACAAAGCCAGTAATGAAGAAACAGCACCAAGAGCTGTACTGGAAGCAACACGAAGAGGAAGCATTATTATTATCATTCCATTATTTGAGTTGGAGTACTGGTTTCCATGGTTAACAATATCCACGAACAAGATCACGATCTGTCCAAAAGCAATACGCTTAGCCAACAAAGGAGTAGACTCCGGCAACCCCAGGAGAAAAGAAGTTAGGGCAACCATGAAGGCGGCAACGTAGTTTATAACCCCGGCCGGTGATGAGAAACTGTTATAATATTGTCGGATGATCATTAAGCTTAACATGGAGAGTGGGAGTACTTGAAGGATAGCATAAAATGCATGGCAGCAGCCTCTTATGGTATCACCTAAGTTGGCATCGGAGACGATGAGAATGACTGTTAAATATGAAAAGGCTGAAAAAGTTACGGTGGATCTGATACAAGACGGTCCATAAAGGGTGGTAGAGCCTACTATTGTACATGCAAAGGCGGTACGGAAAGCCGAGTGCAGCTTCATGCGCCACATAACCTTCGCCCTGTCTGCTGCCGCCGGCATGATCGGATGGCGTAGCAGTACGTACGTGTGTTAGAGATTAATGAAGAGAGAAAGAATGAACCAGAAGAAGAAGAAGAAGAGAATTTAATTTCCTTTCGTAAGTCTCAGCAGAAAATGAAAGCAACTTACAGTTAATTAATTACAAGAAGACTTCATACTTGTAGAAGGGGAAAAGAGAAGTTGCACTTTTTCTAAGGCATATAGTCTACGTGTGTGTATATATATATATGTATGTATGTATTTATATATTAGTGGATGCAAACACGGCTAATTCAGTTAATATAATTGATCAGTCGAAAGTGATTGTTTTTTTTTTTTTTTAATTTACAAAATAAATAAATAATTCAAATACTAACTAAACTCATAATATTTTTTAATTTTAATACAAAAAATGTGATTCATCTATTTTGTTTTTTTTTTTTTTTTATGTGGACAGAATTGGTTATACCAGTGATGAGATGTCAAAATCGCTGATCAGATACATAATTTATCTTTGGAACGAGACCCTAAAGGGGAAGACAACAACAGCTGAAAACGACTGCTAATACCTCGTAGGCTGAGGAGCAAAAGGAGGAATCCTCCCGAACTCAGCAACTTGTTAGGAGTAGGTTTTGGCTTGCGACGTTGTTGTCGTGGACTTACGTGGTCGTCCGGGTGTCATGAATTTTGATGAAGCAGCAAAATGTATATATATATATATATATATATATGTCCGATGAACTGCATGCAGAATGTGTCCAATCAGTCTCTATTTCTTTTTTTTTTTTTTTTTTTTTTTTTTTTTTTTTTTTATATCCAGGTATCCCAGTTTAGCCAAACTACATCCTGGACCTTTAACTACTGGCTCCTCAGCAACTAGAGGAAATAAATCGCGGGATATGTCTGAGGTGGCTCTCAGGTTCCTGCACCACTTATACTCCATGTCCTAAGAGAGTCCTCTTCACTGCTGACCACAGGTCTAGCCTCCGAGATGAAATCCCCCTTCCAAGAATGGGACAGCCATGAATCGAACTCTCTACCCTAAGGTTGAGAGTCCATCAATGCAATTATTCGACCAACTCGGCTGTGCCCCAGGGGGCATCAGTCTCTATTTCTCTTCAAGTAGTACTCCATGTTTAGCCGGCTGAGTATATTAATTCAAAGAATCTATAAATACTGAATATATAAAATGAAAGTGTGTTTCTCTCCTTCAATAAACTAATTGCTTTCGGCAAATAGGAACCTGATGATGATGACTAAGGAACAATATATATGTGAGTTTCTTCATTATTATTGTCTTTGCATGCTTGTCTCTGCAACTCATCCATTTGTTCCTAGCTATAGTTGTGTTTTCTTTCTTTTGGCATCAATTTGTGTTTATATAATAATAATATATAATTGGGTCCCGTTATTTATATGTGTATTATTAGTCTCGACGGATTATATATATCGTGATTGGTAGATAATCGGATTTCCAAGTTCTTTGGAACGTCCACGATATATATTTATAGATTATTATTTAAATTATATATATATATATATTACCCCGACATGTTTTCTATCGGTCCATTAAAACATTTTTTTTTTTTTTTTTTTTTTTTTAATGGGCACGAGGATTTGGGATAGCAAATATCCTTTCTCCAAAGCTTTTTAATTTTCTGGTGTTTTTACTTTTTACAATTAGCGTAAAAAGTGGCCACAACAACCCAAGTTAAAAGGAAAAATTGCAATTTCCTGTTAAATATTCCACCAACTGGGGAATAAATTTTTTTTTTTTTTTTTTTAATTTTATTTTAAAATTAATCCTTATATTCTTTTCATCTTCTATGCACTTCCTCCACCAGGGCTGTGAGACCATAACCCAACTTGACTACAGGTTTGTTAGCTGGTCGGTCAACCCCATTATTAATTTATAACTTCATAATAATATATAATATAATAAATATACTGATTCCGTATTAGTGGAACTTAATTTAGATATGCAGTTTTCCTTTCCACTAAAAGAGGTTAATATTCCAATAAAACTTGTATCCTTCACTAGCCGACGAAATCAGATGGTATACAACTGTTCATAAAAAAACAAATAACAGTGAAGTAAGTCTGGCAATGGATTACGGGCCCATTCGGTAAATTCGTGTATGGAAAAAGAGAATGTCACGGCCGTCCAATCGTGGGTTGGGTTCATCGTTAAAGATTCTTTTGGACATTTCTTCTGTGTTTATCCAACGCTACCTTCCCTAACATTTGTTTTTTAAAATAGAAAATTTTCGGTAATGTGTTCCTCAAGAAACAGCGGTGTTTGCGGAGATTAGCGGGTATCCAAAAGAAATTGACTCGAGCCCCCTCTCCTTATCTACAGTGACTTGACAGTGATCTTAGACAGGAACTTTGATGACGAGTGAGGGAATGGATGTCTCCATCTGATGATCACCAGAAATTAAAGTCCACCTACCCAGATTGGAGGTCTTTTTGTTCCATTAAATTGAAAGATAAATAAATAAATAAATCTCGGGTGGCCTGGCTCAAAGATGGGGAGCGTAATACTCGTTTCTTTCATGCCACGACACTTATTCGACGACGCAGGAACATGATTCTAAAGCTGAAATTGGACAGTGGTGTTTGGTGTGAGGATTCGACATCTTTACAGTTGATGGCTACTCAATTTTACCAGCGCCTGTACACTAGGGAACCTTGTCTTCCCCTGCATCAGTCAGCCTGGGACTTCCCCTCGCTTTCTCAGGGGGACTTGGCTTGGCTGAATCACGACGTCTCTGCCCAAGAAATTACTCTAGCAATGCAGCACATGGGGGCTCATAAAGCCCCGGGCCCCGATGGCTTTCCTCCTAGCTTTTTTCAACAGCACTGGCATTTGGTTGGCCCCTCTGTTATTGACTCGGTACTTTAGATTTTTCGAAGCGGCGTCCTTCCTCCTAGTATGAATGACACCCTCATTTGTCTCATCCCAAAGGTTGCACATCCGGAAACTCTTAGCCAGTTTCGCCCTATATCACTGTGTAATGTTGTGGTGAAATTAGTCTCAAAAGTAATTGCCAATCGCTTGAAGCCCTTGATGGACAAACTTACCGGCAGTTGGCAATCGAGCTTCATCCCGGGCTGCTCCACTTCGGATAACCTTATCATTGCCCAGGAAGTCTTACACTCTCTACACAAACGGAAGGGTAGAAATGGTGCTATGGTCTTGAAAGTGGACCTTGAGAAAGCATATGACAGAGTGGACTGGACATTCCTTGCCCAAGTCATCTCTTCTGCCGGTTTCAATCCTCATTTTAAGGGCTTGATCATGCACTGCATCACGTCTAGCTCTCTTGCTGTTTGTTGGAATGGGGCTAACTTAGACTCATTCACTCCCTCTCGGGGCCTCCGTCAGGGCGACCCACTGTCTCCGTACCTCTTTATTTTGTGCATGGAAGTGTTGGGACAATCAATCTCCCAAGCGGTGGTACGGAAGGAGGCCAGTCTCAGTTTGTCAGGGGGGTGCTCGCATTTCCCAAGTCCTGTTTGCGGATGATCTTCTTTTATTTGGGGAGGCTTCCTTCTCCCAAGCGCGGACGATGGACCACATCCTGGCTACATTTTGCAGTATCTCGGGTCAGCGGGTTAATTTTGGTAAATCGAAATTATGGTTTTCCCCGAATACCCCTCTCTACTTAAGGTATTCGATTTGTTCGACATTCTGGGCTCCGCCAACCTCAAGCCTGGGGACTTATCTTGGGCTTCCATTACATCATGGTCGGCCGTCCCATCTCTCATTCCAGTTCCTGATGGAACGAACCCAACAATGCTTAGCTAGCTGGAAAATTAATCTGCTGTCCAAAGCTGCACGGGCTCAACTAATTCAATCCGTGGTCTCCACACTACCTAACTACTGCATGCAAACCACTGCGCTACCTGCTTCTATTCTAGGCCAGTTGGACTCTCTTGCGAGAAACTTTTTTTGGGGTGATTCTCCACATCAACGAAGACCCCATACCATTGTCTGGCATAAGATTTGCCAACCGAAGAACCGTGATGGCCTGGGCTTCCCCAACCTCCGCCAGCTGAATAGAGCCTTCCTTGCTAAAATCATTTGGCGGCTCGCATCCCATCCCCATACCTTGAGCAGCCAGCTTCTTAACAGTAAGTACGATAGTTGGTCGACGCTATTACTTGGTCGCTCCAGATCCCTCTGTTCCCCACTCTGGAGAAGTTTAACTCGCATCGCTGCAGATGTTCAAGCTGGGGTGTCGTGGAAAATTGGTGATGGTTTGGCCTTGCTTTTTTGGTTGGATAGATGGTTAGTAGATGCTCCTCTTGTGACTTATGCTCTTACCCCGGTTAACATAGAAGAATTACGTTGTTTGGTTAGATATTTCTAGTGCCCGCTTCAGGGCTGGCGTTTGGACGCCCTGGTTTGTTTCCTGCCTCCCCCTATTCTGCAGCGGCTTTGTTCTATTTCTTTGGTTCTGCAGGGTTCCCGGCCAGACCTCCCCTTGTGGGCAGCAAACAGTCGAGGTTGCTTTTCAGTTAAATCTTCCCGATCCCTTCTCTTTCCCACTCCATAGCTGACGGAGCACCTTAATTGGCAACTTGTATGGCGATTTCGAGGACCTCCACGCTTCTCCTTCCCTCTCTGGTCCATCTTGCATGATGCTTTGCCGACTGCACACTTGCTCTTCAAACGCAGGATTCTTCCCCAACCGACCTGCCCAAGGTGTGGTTACTCTGACCAAACCACCCTCCACTTATTACAGGACTGCCCCTCTGCCCAGGTCATTTGGCAGCTCCTACTACCTTCAGAGTCTCACGCAGCCTTTTTTGCTATCTCAGATGCCCGTCAATGGGTTTTGCAAAACATCCGCAACTCTAACTATAGTGGTGATAGGATTTCCTATTGGCCGTATATTTTTAGGCAACTTGTATATGATCTGTGGTTAAACCACACTGCTAGAACATTTAACTCCAGTAGTTTTTTGCTAACTCTTATGCTCTTGCTGAGCGGAGCCTTCATTCTGTTTTTGAACTCCTCTCAACTTACGCATAGGGTCTCTTACTCTTTTGCTCATTGTATGTGGCTATACTTCTAGCTGTAATTTTTTTTTTTTTTTTTTGCATATATTTAATAGATCCCGTCTTTTGACCAAAAAAAAAAAAAAAAAAT
>JAXGGT010000094.1:13589443-13614159 GCA_035583425.1 Marsdenia floribunda | reverse complement strand
TAATGCGGCTCATATCGACTTCCGCTTAGAATACTTTTTTCAATATATATATATGTGTGTTTTTTCCTTTTTAAGTAAACTAAGGGATGCACGTCGAATTTAATTTTTACGTTGACCCTAGAAAACAATTAATAATAATATTTGAAGAATCTTTTTTATAAAAAAAAAAATTTAAAAATATAAAAAATTATCTGATGATCGGTAAAAATAAAAGTTTGATTAATTTTCGAATAAATATAATTAAATATATAATATTTGAACTTGTTTAATTAATTATTCAATTAATTTTTTAAACTTAAAATTTTATTCTACGGTGTTTAATTATTTATTTATATAATTTGAAAATTATACTTATTTAATTTTTAATTAGTTTAAACTCTAATTTAAACTTAAATATGAATTTTATTTTTAAAATTTTATAAAAAATATTAATTTAAATAGTAAAATACTAATAAATACAATAATTTATAAATAATATATAAATATTATAATTTCTTCGTCAACGTTTAAATAATAATTGAACTTAAAAAATATTTGAATTTATTTGTTTAATAAACAAATGAATTTTAATCAAACATAAACAAACTCTTTGCTCACAAAGAGTTTAAAATTCCACAAAATCCATTTCCCATAATATATCAAATTCTATGGGATTTAATAACTTCTCTCTGCTTCGAAATAGTTAATTAGTTAAAATGCTTTTTACCGGGCATGGCAATGCTAGAATGTTTTATAAAATCAAATTGCACAGCGCGCTGGCCACTCTCAAATCTGTATCAATCCTGGAGGAATCAAGTTCTTCACACCAATTCAAAACCATAGGAGAAATCAAGCATACACCGGGGAAGAGGTAAGCTCGTTGCATTCTCCAATCCATCTGACAACGCAGCTAATATTTTAGTTGGCGAAGAGAAACTTGTTCAATACAGGGATAAAATACAAGGGATATTCTAAACTCCTGCATAGGAATTTTTCAGACAATCGTGCCGAATTATCTTTAGAGATAACAAAGTTAGTAGTAGAAAAGGGAATGCCAAATTTAGACAAGCAGCCCCTTGTCACCCTATCAAGATTTAGTCTGGGAGCGAGTCCTTTTGAGAAATCTGAGTCGGGGAGAAGATCGTAGTTCTAGCTTCTTGGAAGTAATTGACTTCCTCTTTATACCTTGACCACGTGCCTCCTTGCTGGTAGCGTCATCTGTTTGGCATTATAACAATTGTCAACAAATCAAGACCATGTCAAATGATCGTCTGTTTATTTCAAACAAATCAAGTCAAAATCTTCTGTTTCATGACAAAGTATGCTGTCAGTTGGCAACACCAAATCCCCATTTCCTTGAAATATGACCGAACATGTAAACGATTATTGAGAATAGATTCAATATTAGAAAAGCAAGACTAGTGGTTACTTAACTGAAGGCAAATGTAAACTACATAGTTTCATTAAGACACCTAAACGTATAGTTATCTGATAGACAAGCAATAAATAGCTCACTCATGGCTTTACAGCAAGGAAATTCGACCACAGAAAATAACATTTATGTAAAACCATATATAGCTCACGCATACCTTCTGGTTTTTGAGTTGTCTTGGCTGAGGCAGATACCTGTATATATCCTTCTGCACCGGGGTTTAGATCAATCTCATCTTCAGGAGATGAAAAGTTTCCTTTCTCCACATCTGATTTTGAAATATCCCCGAATCCACTGTAAGGCTCTTCATTGTTCTTTTTGCTCCTTCCATTAACTGCAGAACGTGTCAATCTTCTAGAGTTTTTCAAATCCTGAATTCCCCCGGAGATATTATTTTCACAATTATCTCTGTTGTCCATTTGGTTCTTAAATTTTTTATCAGAAATGATTGACCTAGACTTGTTATCAAAGATAGAAGTTGTTTTTTCCTTGTTTGCTAATAAATCTCTTTCCTGGACAAGTTTTTTCTCCAAAGTAGTCAATTGTACATCTCCAGTTACATCCTTTATTTCAACAGTCTGCTTTTCCTTTGTCACATGAGCCATTGAACGAGTCAACCTTCGTGTATTGGTCAAAGGAGTCTGCACATTTTCACAAGAACTTCTCTTCGGTACTGTAGTGGACAAACCCGATTTCTTCTTTCTTGTTGAAGAAACATGTTTACCAGCACATGAAGCAACTTCTTGAGAGCTTTTCTCATTTTTGCCCTCCCACTTTGACACTTCACCACATGCATCTAAAGTCTGAGGCTTCTTGATAGGTTTCATGGTTGGGAAAAGCTCTTTTACAATGCTTTCATATTTTTGGACAAATCCACCTGTTGCAATTTCTGTTCCCAAGCAACTCTCATTATTTGACTTAGATGAGTTATTAGTCAAACAGATATCATGAAGCATACTTCCATTTGACAACTTCATTGATGCAGGACTCTCACTTGTCTTTGGTGGACATTCCTGACCTTTTATATCCTGGTGAACTGATAAAATTTCAGTAGCATCAGATGATCTTGACATCAGAGAAGCAAGAGCAGCACAAGCAGCTATTGGATTGCAAGGAGACTTGCTTTCAGGAAATTCCTCTGCAGTAAATGGAGGTGGTTGTGGGGAATGTTTAATTTCTGTCTGGATTGGAAGATTGCATTGAGGCAGTTGGATATATAAATTGCAAACCTCAGATGTAGCAGTTTGATTGAATATTTCTTGGCCATCCTCTGCATTAACAAACATTGGTTACAAAAGTTAAAGCAAAACAGAGAAGGCATTATCTATGCCATACTAAGTGTGAATGAGAGGTAGGATGCTTGACCCTTTTCTATTTTTCCCTTTTTTACTGGACAAAATTAACCTTTACAGAAATTGATTTCCTTGAATCACAAAACGAAGATTGAAACCCAACGTTTACAGGGTACCACCCTTGGCAAGAATGAAAAATGTTCATTAATCTGATTATTCAATAGCTAGTAGGAGAATTTCAAAGAGCAGATAAGCTGTATAGCCTGGAATTTATTTACTCTTTATGCTGAGAATGACGAACATTCAAAGCATTCAACCACTCCCAACAATGAAATCATCATAGTAGAATTTCATCATCTTGTATATTAGCAAGTACAAAGGCAAAGCTTTCCCAGATTCATACAGAGTGTATGCTGTACTACTGGAAAGAAAAGGGACTTCTATGATTGCAATATTAAATATTTCACAGTACAGGTGATCCATAATGTCAGAAATTCTTTCAAGGCTATAGTTGATTAACTCCAGAAGTTTGACATTTCTGTTTGTCAAATATAAACTCAGATGTATCCTCATTATGCTTATTTAGGTCATGTTACACAATACAGAGATGAGGCTGACACTTAATGTGGAAAACTGGGAATTCATGTTAAATATTGGTTAGTATCTTCACTGATCTTCATAATGTGAAGAGAATTGGCAGCTGAGAAAACTAGTTTCATAACTTCAAAGAAGACAAAAGGAAATAAGAATGTCTAACTAACAATCAATAGTCAATGATGCTTACCTTTCTCAGACAACATTTCTTTTGTGATTTTTATCACAGAAATATTGGCAGAATTTCTTATCTGTTCAATTTGCTTTTCCAGTTCACTATCATCCATTTCACAGTCCATTCCTTCAGCACCAATTCGTGATGGTGAAACATCACAGCAGCTTGCGGTTGATAACGTATGAAAGAAAGAAAAAATAGTTGGATGGGTATGAATGCTTTCAGTAGACACTCTCATTAAGGCAGAAGATGGAATAATCGCAGTTTCCCCTTCAAGGCCATTGTGAATCCATTTGACTGTAAATGTGCACCTGCAATGAGTCTTGTTTGAGTGCCTAACACGTGCAACCTGAAAATAACAACAACAAAGATGTAGGCTGACGAGAATTACTAATTTTCTCCTTTTAAAACATAACCAATTTAGTTGCAGCTTGACTTTATTTAACTTCATGCTCTTACAGTGAGGGAATTGTTTTACAGAAATTTGAACTTAAACTGAATGCTGATCAGAAAAAGATTGAAAATCAAAAATATCATATCTAACACGGCAAAAGGGAGGATGAATCAACAAAAGCATGATTTTACCTTTGTAACCTCAGCATCAAAGAAGAGATTCACATAACTCCTTTTGGCAAGAACGTGGTCACCGTGTTGGACACTAGAGCAGGAAAGACCTTCTAAAGGAGTAGAGCGAATACGTAGACGTGTGGCTGCTTCTTCTGTGCTTAAAATCATATCATCTGGATCTGAGTTATCATCTGAATATTCTACCAGTATTCCAACTCCACTGGAACTGCAGCAGAGCAGAAGAGTGAAATAACTTTCTTCTTAAATGAATATGTAAGACTAGCCTTAAATGAATTTATACAAGAGGGGAGTTGCATGCATATATTCCTTGCTATGTTTAACACTGAGGTATCCTCATGAAGAGTAATAAGAGGCTAACCAACAAGTGCAGGCAAGTCACCTACACATGTGGTGGTTCTGTCAAGCAGCAGCAACTATACTTCCTTTCTAGACAAAAAATCATCAAACAAAAATGAAACAAATAGTCCATATGACTGGATTCACCAATTTTAGCATAAAAATGATAACACAATGATATGATGACGGAAACCAGATGCACAAAGCTGCGGACGCCAGGGGAGTGAGTGTCAGTTGGACATATCAACCTCTGAACTCCAAACTCAAGAAATTAGGGGAGTGATTCTTGTCAATGAATCCATCAAAAAACAATCACAGTTCCTATTAGCCAACAATTCGGTTTAGTTAACCAAAAAAAAAAAAAAAAAACAAACAAACAAACAAACAAACAAGTAAAAAATATTATTTGACCTATATTACTCTTAATTATTTGGATTAAAAAAGTTGAAACAAAATAAACCGGCAAAGCCAAACTATAATCACTATCAGCATCCTCTTCTGAAAAAAAAAATGAAAACAGACCTAAGCGAGACCTTGCAAGGATGCCAAGAGAAATCTCCTTTGCGCATAGCTTCGAGCTCCACCTCGACCTTGCCGTCGCCATTGTCGGCAGTACCGTCCTTAACATCCACCATTGATGAAGGTAGCGAAGTAATAGTGGTGCAAATGGTAGACTCTGGTTTGCCGAGAGTTACTATGTGATCGCTTTGTCTTCTACATTCCCAATTTAGTGAAGCAGAGTGTGAGCTTGCCGGTGTGGACTTAGCGGTAATCCGAGCGTGAATTTTTTTTTTTAATGAAAGGTGATTAGACAATAAAATATATACTTTATAAAAAAGGTTAAAATTTGATTTTTTTTTTTTTTTTTTTTAATAAAAAAAATACTCAGATATTTTTAAATTTTAATTTCTTTGATAAAAATAATTAATAAATATGAATGGTAAATATTAATTATAAATATATTAAAAATATTAATAAATGTATTTTATTTTTTTAAAGTGATAAGTAAAAGTTAATAAGAAATATTGTTTAAAGAAACTGAGCTCGTTTCAGTTCAATCAACTTTCCAACATCTAAGTTTCATCAAATATATTGTTGGACTATTAAGAAATAATAGCGGACCCAATGAAACTAGGCTTAAAGAATGAATTCAGGTATAAAAATTTCATAATAGCCCATCCAACAAATAATTTTCTGATCTCAAAAAGAAAGCCCAAATATCAGCCCAGTTTTCTCTGAGGTCATCGATATTACGATAATGATCATGATCAACCGCGATTCCTCGTAATGCGGGAGAGTAGAATCAGCCAATGAGGAGAATCCGGGCATCTAATTCGTAGGCTGCTGCTCAATTTGGCTTGCGATTGGCGGCTAAGGATAGCCAGCGTTAAGAACGTGGTCATGTCGTCGTGAGATGCACTTTATTAATTTGACACCACATGCCTTTTCTTATGTTCAAATACAAACTCAAGTTGCCTGAATTTCTCATGCTTCCCCACTTGCCAATATTATTTTTTTCTCTTTTTTTTTTTTTTTTAATTTTAAGAAAAATTTTTCTTAAAATTTTTACTTTTATCTCAAGTTTTTTGGATCCAGATTAATTCACTCAAAAAGGCCCAATAATAGAATATACTTACACTTATAAATATATCTCAAAATGTAAAATACTTAAATGAGGTTCGAACTCTTAACCTTTTGACATGAAAGAGATTTGTATACCAACAGACTAAGAATAACTTCTTTAAGTATTTATTTATAAAAAAATTAATTTGATTTTTAGAGAAAAATACTTTTATAAAATTCGAATTACAACTGTTTCAAGAACAGGATCCGCCCCGTCCAATCCTAAAATGGATCCATCCAATGGTTGGTCAAACATTAGGGTTTTCGAACATTCTGGAACACAAGTCAGAGGGTCTAACTCCGTGTTCGTGCTAGTATATAATCCTTACAAGGTTCACTGCATTTCCTCCTCTAAACCCTAGTAACTCCTAAGTATTTTCCTCTCTTCGAAACTTGCCGCCTCGAGTCCAAGAAGTAGCCATGGCCGGTAAGGGAGAGGGACCAGCAATCGGTATTGATCTCGGCACCACATATTCTTGTGTCGGAGTTTGGCAACATGACCGCGTGGAGATCATCGCAAATGATCAGGGTAACAGAACCACGCCGTCCTATGTTGGATTCACCGATACCGAGCGTCTCATCGGTGATGCCGCTAAGAACCAGGTCGCCATGAACCCCATGAACACTGTCTTTGGTAAGATCTAAATTCTTACGATCTCTACTATTCATAGAGTAACTAGATCTGAATATATTTTGTTATTTCTAGTTTTCTTAATGGGTCAATATTCAATCTTTTCTTTCTCTCTGTTTCATGCCTACAAATCTGTTGTTGTTCATTCTGTTTAAGTGTTCTAGATCCTCTTTATTTATTCGCATCGTAAATTTACTGAGTCAAGTAAATCGTATCTTTATAATTTAAAAGATTACTTTTTAGATTGGTTACCTTATTGTTGGACGTTTTGTATATTTATAGTGGTAATGCGGTTAGATCTAGTTTGTGTAATAAAGATCCTAGATTGGTTTATGAGTTTAGTAGATCTGGATGTCCTTAATATTTTTCTCCTTACAGAAAAGTTTCCGTTAAAAACCACTGACTTTCTAGTAATTCATTGTTAAAAATCACTGTTTCCGTTGGTTTCTTCTTTCCGGATAGAAAATATAGCAGGAAGAGAATAGAAACCTGAAAAGGTATGGGAGCCAGAATTGCTGGGAGGAGAAAAGAAAATATGCATTTATTTAAAGTTGTGTGATTTATGGATACAATCATTCTAAATCGTGTTTTAATTCAAACGTAATATTATTTCAATGAAATCCACAAAGATACTTTCTCTTCACGTAGAAAAGTTCTGGAGAGTTAAAAAGATAATTAATTGTTTTGGACTCTTTTCCACCCTGGATGGAAATAGTAATTACCCCCCAGTCCTTTTATATATATGACTCCACTTTTCCCGCTTATCAGTTACACCACGTACATGGGTAATCAATTTTCTCTGCCTTCCTTTTCTTTCAACAGATGCGAAGAGATTGATTGGGAGGAGATTTTCTGATGCCTCGGTTCAGAGTGATATCAAATTGTGGCCTTTTAAGGTCATTCCTGGACCTGGTGATAAGCCCATGATTATAGTTAACTACAAGGGTGAGGAAAAGCAATTCGCTGCTGAGGAGATTTCCTCTATGGTCCTCATAAAGATGAAAGAAATTGCAGAAGCATACCTGGGTTCAACCGTGAAGAATGCTGTTGTCACTGTACCAGCATACTTCAATGATTCTCAACGTCAAGCCACCAAGGATGCTGGTGTAATTGCTGGTCTCAATGTCATGCGTATTATTAATGAACCGACAGCTGCTGCCATTGCTTATGGATTGGACAAGAAGGCTACCAGTGTTGGTGAGAAGAATGTCTTGATCTTTGACCTTGGTGGTGGTACATTTGATGTCTCCCTTCTCACTATTGAAGAGGGTATCTTTGAGGTGAAGGCCACTGCTGGAGATACCCATCTTGGAGGTGAAGACTTTGACAACAGAATGGTGAATCATTTTGTCCAGGAATTTAAGAGGAAGCACAAAAAGGATATCAGTGGTAACCCCAGGGCTCTCAGGAGATTGAGGACATCCTGTGAGAGGGCAAAGAGGACTCTCTCATCCACTGCCCAAACCACCATTGAGATTGATTCCTTATACGAGGGTATTGACTTCTATTCTACCATCACACGTGCCAGATTTGAGGAACTTAACATGGATCTTTTTAGAAAATGTATGGAACCAGTAGAGAAGTGTTTGAGGGATGCTAAGATGGATAAGAGCACCGTCCATGATGTTGTCCTTGTGGGTGGTTCTACTAGAATTCCCAAAGTTCAACAATTGTTGCAAGACTTCTTCAATGGAAAGGAGCTTTGCAAGAGTATTAACCCAGATGAGGCCGTTGCCTATGGTGCTGCTGTTCAAGCTGCTATCTTGAGTGGTGAAGGAAATGAGAAAGTTCAGGATCTGCTGTTGTTGGATGTTACTCCTCTCTCTCTTGGTCTGGAAACGGCTGGAGGTGTTATGACTGTTTTGATCCCCCGGAACACGACAATCCCCACCAAGAAGGAACAGGTTTTCTCTACCTATTCCGACAACCAACCTGGTGTGTTGATTCAGGTGTACGAGGGAGAGAGAACAAGAACTAGGGATAACAACTTGCTTGGTAAATTTGAGCTCTCTGGCATCCCTCCTGCTCCTAGGGGAGTCCCTCAGATCACAGTATGTTTTGATATTGATGCCAATGGTATCCTCAACGTGTCTGCTGAGGACAAGACCACCGGACAGAAGAACAAGATCACAATCACCAACGACAAGGGAAGGCTCTCAAAGGAGGAGATTGAGAAGATGGTTCAAGAGGCAGAGAAATACAAGTCCGAGGACGAAGAGCACAAGAAAAAGGTTGAGGCAAAGAATGCTTTGGAGAACTATGCATACAACATGAGGAATACTGTGAAGGATGAGAAGATCAGCTCAAAATTGTCACCTTCTGATAAGAAGAAGATTGAGGATGCAATTGACCAGAGCATCCAGTGGCTTGATGGCAACCAACTGGCTGAGGCAGATGAGTTCGAGGATAAGATGAAGGAGCTGGAGAGTATCTGCAACCCCATAATCGCTAAGATGTACCAGGGTGCCGGTGGTGACATGGGTGCTGGTGCTATGGATGACGATGGTCCTGCTCCAAGTGGTAGCAGCGGCGCTGGCCCTAAGATTGAGGAAGTTGACTAAGCTTGTGGTGTTTACTCGTAGTGGGTTCTTAATTTTACCATTCTGGTTTAAACATTTTTAAGTACTTTATTTTTACTTTTTATTTAAAGGAAAAAAAAATCTTATAAAAAATCTCATAGATTATTAGGCTCTGAAATTAGTGTTTTTCACCTTCAAAGCCAGATTTTGATGATCATGGTTTGGGGAAGTAGCCGGTTGCTGCTGCTCAATCTTGACTGAACTTTAATCAAAAAGACTATTGGTATTTCATTATTATTATTTTTTTTTTTGGGTTGTGATCTGATTTCCGGAATTCTCGTTTCCAAATTCATCACTTTCTTGGGATATTTAATAGATGATTAGAATTATGAAATCGCGATGGTAAAAAGTTTATCTAAAATATTTTATATTTTTTAATATATTAAGTAAATGTTTATATATATATATATATATATATGTATATATATTTTAAATTTTATAACAGTGTTTATGATTTTTATATGTCATTCTAAAATTCAAATGCATTTTGGGGAGGGTGCGCAAGTGTTACTACTTCCCAGTTGCCAATCCTTAGTGGCAAATAATGCAAGGGAAAGTTAGCCCACTCTTGGTGATCAAGATTTTTCTTTTAATTCCCCACAGAACTCTTTCCATCCATCCCTTCTCACCTAATTAGACTTTGTTTTTTTAATGTTTTGATAACTACTTTTCCCCTCCTCTTTCCATCTTCAGGCTTCAAAAACATTATTCAATATTCTCCCCATCCCAGAATATTTATCAAGAATTCTTTTGAAATATTTACCATAGATTAGCATGATTTTTTCCACATTTAAAAAATATTATGTTCTTTTGTTTTTGAAGTATATATATATATATATGTCTTTTTTTTCTCTAAATAAATTTATTGTCATTATTATTTTTCTATAAAAAAAAAAGGATTATGTATGGTAATGGTACCAACCTTTGATCCATTATTTCAGTTCCCCATTGATTATTCCTCTCAATAATGAAATATAAGTGCGCTCTCTTTTGGTCAACAGACGAAGGGTCAATGACGTGTGCATCTCCTCTTCTCACCATTTTTTTTTTTATTTTTTCCCTTTTTCATATTAACCATCGAAGTCTTTTCATTAGTAGACATCTGATTAATCCAAATTCAATATTTTTTTTTTTTTTTTAAGTATTTATATTTTTATACATAAAAATTCAAACTTAAAAAATTTCACTCTGCCAAAAGACAATTGAAAATAAAAATTTATGTATATATATATATATATATTCATCGGCAGCCTCGGCACAGCACCATGAAAAACTAATAAAGGGTAACATATAGCTGCTGACAGCCAATCTTGAGCACCTATATAATAACTTCATTGTTAATTAAAAGAATATTGAGATTAAAAATAAATCTCATAATCGGTTTAAAACGTTCTCTCTCTCTAGAGTGTAGAATTCTCCTCCTTCTCTCTACAGAGAAGTCTCCTCCCTAGGTCATCTAGGTCTCTCTGTAATGGTGATTCTGTTTCTTCCCGTCCATCTTTTTTCCTCCTCCTTTTCTTGCCCTCCCTTCTTCACTTTGATTTCTTCCCCATTGCACTGTTAATTCCCTTGTTTCTTCCCAGCATCGTAGTCTCACATTTAGTAGCTCACATGATGGCCGACAGCAACTGGTTGGACCTCTCCTTTAATGAGACACAAAATTCTATAACCCATGATCTCTCAGTAGTGGGGAAGCTCCTGACTACCAAACTCATCAACTTCAAAGCTATTAATGCGGTACTTACTACTTCTTGGGATTTGGGGCCTCATGTCCAAATTAAATCTCTAGACCGCAATCTAGTGGTGAGCTTCTTCACCCGCGCAGCAGATAGGGATCGCATTGCCGCTACCGGCCCTTGGGCGGTCAAGGGGACTCTTCTCAACCTCCAACCGTGGCCCCCTAGTCTCACTTTAGCTGAAGTGGATTTTACCTTCTGTGCTTTTTGGGTCCAGATTCATAATCTCCCCCCCAATCGGATGAATGCAGCTAATGTGGAGAAACTTGGGGCATATATTGGACGGTTTGTCCAAGCAGATTATGGAGACTGGGATAATCTCCCTAGAAAATTTCTTCGCATCCGAGTCCAGATTGACATCCGTCAACCGCTGAAACCTGGCTGTCATATTGGTAGGGAAGACGGCTCTTCTCTTTGGGTCTCCTTTAAGTTTGAACGCCTGCCGGACTTCTGTTACTCCTGTGGTAAACTTGATCATACAGAACGAGCATGCCCCGACTTCCACACCCACCGTCAGGAACAGGATTCTGGTCAGTCTTCCTTTAGCCCTTGGATGAGAACGCAGGCAACTCGCGCCTCTGGTGCACGTCAAAGGGAACCGCCACATCCGGGGAGGCCTACCCCAGTCTCCCCCGCTCCTCAGACCGCGGGTCTTCCCCCAATTGAAACACCCTCTGGTACGACCTCTCTCCGTCCCGATTCTACCTCGATTTCTGCACCCCTTGATCTAGCCTCCATTCAATCTTTTGTTTCCCGCCCCCCTCTCAAAAATATTTCCAATATCCCGCCACCCCCTCATAGACACCCCAAAAATGTTTTGGACCCTCCACCCATATCAGTTATCACGTCGGTCAACCAACCCAACAAGCTCTTGGCCCATCGTGCCTACATCTACCCGGCCCGATCCTTCACTCCTTTGGCCTATACATCTATTCCCACTTCCACATCTCGCTATCCTGAAAGCCCAACTCCCCAACCCACCTTTCCACTTAACCCAACCAATTTGGTGTTACCCAAATCCCCTCCAGACACCACTCCTCCACTTCCGTCCAACCTCTCCTATACTGGGCCTAGTACAGCTCTCCCTATCATAGAAGAACCGTCCAGCCCACCTCACCTGTCTGACCCACCTGATTCATTAATCCTCCACCATTCCGTTCCTACCATAGCCCATGATTCATTAATCCTCCACCCTTCCGTTCCTACCATAGCCCATTCTATGGCTAAAAGGAAAATTCTTGATCATATCCCTGCTGCTAAGAAAAGCAAACATATACTGGAAGACTCTGTTGATAATTGTTTTGCACGGCTCCATATCCAACCTCAGCACCCTGTGTCTGATCTACCAGAAGAGGTGTTCTCTGATCCCCTCTCTTTCCTGTCTGAAGAAAGTGTCTCTATTGTGCGTCGCCGAATTGTTCACCTCAAGAGGCTAGCCCGAATTAAGCATCACGGCAGCATGGACATAGACAGGTCTGAAGCATCTTCTCATGTAACTAAGTTTGAAAGTTCCACAATTAAGGCTGGGGAGGCGGGCCATACCTTGCCCCACAAGACTCAATGATTATCTTTGCTTGGAATTGTCGGGGGATTGGTCACCCTTCGACAATTAGAGTTCTTAGGGGTTTTGTAAAATCCCATAGACCTAATATAGTTTTTATTTCTGAATTAAAAATATCCCAACTGGATAAAATCCAATCTGTTGCTACGTCACTTGGTTACAGTCATTTTGAATTGGTGCCGACCCGCGGTAGGGCAGGGGGACTTTTGCTTCTCTGGGATAATACTCTGAACATACAAGTGGTGTTGAAAACTGATCACCTGATTAATTGTGTGATTCTCAACGAACCACTGGACCACCCCTGGCTTCTTACTGCAGTTTATGGCCCACCTGCTCCGGTTCACAAATCAGCTTTCTAGGACTGCCTGAACACAGTGGGATTGGCTTACTCGGGACCGTGGATGATGTTAGGTGACTTCAATATGGTGTTAACTGTTGCTGATAAAAGAGGAGGTAAAAGTGTTAGTTCTTCTAGTAATGGCGGATTTCGGCAGTTCATAAACACCCATGGACTCATTGATCTGGGTTTCATTGGCCATGCTTTTACGTGGAACAACCGCAGAGATGGAATGACCAACATTCAAGAGCGCATTGATAGGGGTTTCTCTAATGATCAGTGGAGGCTTCTGTTCCCTGAGGCAACCATCACCCATCTCACAGCACTGAGATCTGACCACAAGCCCCTCCTTCTTGAAACCAACCCTTCACTCCTGTCCCCCCCCAAACCTTTCAGGTTTGAAACTATGTGGACACTTCATCCTGACTCTGGCCACATTATCACCAATGCCTGGACCAAAAGCTCTCCCTTCCCATCTAAACTGAAGAACACCAAGCTTGCGCTCAAGGAATGGAACAAAAAAAAGTTTTGGCCATATTCAAACCAAGATCCAAGCCCTCAAACGAAACATCCATACCCTACAAAACTGTCCCCAAGATCACCGTACCCTAGAAGCTGAATCTGCACTTATGAGAGACCTTGATGACCTTTATACTAGGGAGGAAACTCTTTGGAGAGACAAAGCGAAAGCTCGCTGGCTGGAGGAGGGGGATGCTAATACTCACTACTTCCACCTTTCTACCACTATACACCGCAGGTACAACTGCATCCATCGTATTTTAGATTCTAATAATCAATGGTTATTGAATAGACAACACATTGGCAACTCTTTTCTATCTTACTTTACTGATCTCTTTTCTAGTGTTGGCCCGAGTTTACCTCACCATTTGCAGGATCTCATTCCGCATCACATTACTCCGACTATGAATAGCATGCTAGAAAAGATACCGACTAGAGAAGAAATCCGTAAGGTCCTCTTTAGTATGGGTACATACAAAAGCCCTGGGCCTGATGGAATGACAGTGACTTTTTATAAACACTATTGGTCAATAGTTGGCAATGATGTGATATCTGAAATCCAATCCATATTTAGGACCGGCCAGCTACGAACTGCTCACAATCATACATTCTTGACCCTCATTCCAAAGACTGACCACTCATGCCGAGTTGACCACTTCCGCCCAATTGCTCTCTGCAATGTCTTCTTCAAAATAGTGACCAAGATCATCTCCTTGAGACTGCGTGGAATCCTTGGCGACCTCATCCACCCAAGCCAGGCTGCTTTTATTCCTAACCGTTCGATTCATGATAATATTATTGTTAATCATGAAATCATGCATTATCTCAATACCAAGAAGGGACGTATGGGGTTTATGGCTATCAAGATCGATTTAGCTAAAGCATATGATCGAGTGGAATGGCATGTTTTGAAATTGCTCTTGTCCCGTTTTGGATTTAACTCTAAAGTTTCAGACCTGATTGGTGAATGTATTTCAACTGCTACTTACTCTATCCTTTTGAATGGCTCACCTTTTGGCTATTTTGCAGCTAGTAGGGGTATCTGCCAAGGCGACCCTCTGTCTCCGGCTCTTTTTCTGATTTTTTCTGATCTTCTGTCACGAATGCTCCATAGGGCAGAACAAGATGGTAGAATTAGTGGTGTCAAGGTGTCCTGGTCCAGCCCAAGGATCACCTATCTCATGTATGCGGATGATCTCGTGATTTATTGTAAAGCGAATGAGGGGGAGGCTCATGAAGTCACTTCTATTCTTCAAGCATATTGTCTGCATACGGGGCAAGAAGTTAACTGGCATAAATCTGCTATACATTTTAGTAACAATCTATCCAGCAGCACAAAAAGACGCCTCAGCCGGATCCTTGGTATTCAAGAGTGCACTCATAAGGGTAAGTACTTGGGCCACCCGTTTTGTCAATTCAAATCCAAAGCTTCTGCCTATAGGGAGGTTTTTGAAAAGGTTTCGAATAAGTTGAGTGGCTGGAAACAGCGGGCACTGTCGATAGTTGGGAGATTGGTACTTATCAAATCAGTAGCCCAAGCTGTTCCCTCTTTTGTGATGCAGACTATCCATCTACCAAAGCTTCACCTTCAACGCATGGATAGACAGCTACGGGACTTCTTTTGGGGTTTTCGAGAGTCCCAGGATCACCATTTCTACCCGAAAGCTTGGGCTGATATTTGCTTACCAAAAATTGCAGGCGGTCTTGGAGTACGGCGCTTGGTGGATATCAATAGCTCTTTCATTACTAAGTTGGCATGGACTGTGTGCACAACTCCAAGGAAACCTTGGGTTCAACTTATTCGAGCCAAGTATCTTAGGGGGCGCAGGCTGCTTGATATGGAGAGCATTAACCAGACGGCGTCGTGGATATGGAGTGGAATCCGTCGATGCATCCCTATCCTTAAACAGGGATTATGCTATCAGATCAGCCAGAATTCTCATTCACGCATTCTTGGTGACCCTTGGCTACACAAGTTACTGCATTTTCGCATTCCTGAAGACACTCACCTCCCTCCTAATTTACTGTTTGTGCGACATCTTATGGCACCTGGATGTTTGCAGTGGGATCGAGCCAAGATAGAATCACTCTTCTCTCCACAAATTCAGAATCTCATCCTCAGAACTCCCATTTTGAATGAGGAGCAGGACAAAGCTATTTGGGTCCCCTCTACGACAGGGGAATATACTGTGAAATCAGCCTATAAATTGATCATTCATGATCGAACCCACTCAGCTTTACAAGGCCTCGATGGACCTAACTATTGGAAGATGCTATGGGAAACCCATCTTCATGGGAGACATGCTTTATTATTGTGGAGACTCCTTGCGAACATTTTACCAACAATGGACAGAATTCAACGCTTTGTCAATCTCGCAGACGCCAAGTGCTATTTCTGTCACAACAACACCGAATCTCTCCAGCATCTGATTATGGAATGTCCACTCAGTGAACTGATCTGGTGGAACTCACCATGGCAGATTCGCTTGTCTGGGCTACAACCATTGGAATATACGGAGTGGCTCAAGGAATTGATGGAAGGCAGTAACCTGATTCCGCTCCCAGATTCTGAACATAGTCGGCTCATCCATTTCCAGATCGTCGCTTTTGAGGTCATTTGGATGAATCAGAATTTGGCCTGGCGTGGCCAGGAGTTACCTGCATAGACTGAAATTTCCTCTATTGTTAACAGAAATTTTTGGAAATACTGGACAGCTCATCTGGCTAGCCGTCAGCACCGACATTCGCCCCTCCCAGTGGACCCTCATACTCGCTGGATGCCCCCCCGGATGGGAGATTTTAAATTTAATTTTGATGCTGCGTTTGTGGATGGGATCACGGTCACAGGTTGTGTTCTTCAGAATTCATTAGGTTGTAATCTTGGGGCTTGGATTAACCGCTTCAGCTCTGATAATGCTTTCTGTGCTGAGGCCGAAGCGGCCATCCAAGCTCTTAAAGTGGCACATGTACAGAATCTGGATAATGTGTGTTTTGAAGGTGATGCAGCGAATGTCATTTTTGCTTTACAAGGTTTGTCACAGTATCAGGATTGGCGAGCCACAAACCAGCTTTCTGAAGGCAGAATGTTATTATCTCAACACCCCTCATGGGAAATTTCTTTTACTCCTAGAGCTTGCAATACCACAGCTCACTTTTTGGCCAAATGGACATTTCACTCTGATTTTTGTGGAGCGGTTCCCCCTGATTGTTTAGATCCTATTTTGTGGGGAGATACAGCGGGACCGTCTTCAGTTTTTGCCTTGTATTTTCTTCTTTCTTTTATTTTTACCTATCCTATTTTTAATATACATAGTTCAATTACCAAAAAAAAAAAAAAAAAAAAAAATCTCATAATCGGTTTAATGTGGGATTTGAAGGGGGGGTGTTAATTTGAAGGTTAATAATAATAATAATAATAAGTTATCAGGTCATCATCATATATGGTATTGAGCGTATGTGAAGAATACTCTCCACTTATCATCTAAACCCTAAACAAACAAACAAACAAACAAACACAGCAGCAGCGCATGCTTAGGATTCAAATTCAATCATGATAACATAACACAAGGTGGGAATGGTCCCCAACCTAACCACCCACTCCCAATTAAATAAAAATAAAATAAGGCGTCGGTTTTGATTTCCTGACTTATATGAACTCCCCCCATATCACATGCAGAAATGGACAGTAGACAGGGGACATGGGAGACCTACCATCACAGTTTTCATACAATTATTCTGTTATCTTTTTCATTATCCTCACATCTTAATTATCTCTTCCTTGGCTTACCTTTACCTGTTTGTCTTTTCTCTTATCACACACTTATATTAATAATACCTTCGGCTGTTGGGGGAGGGTGGAGTTGTTTTAAGAAATTATCATATACACAAGTGGAAGATAACAGTTCTGCCACCAAGTATTTGACACCTGGGGATAACCCCTCCACCGGGCATGCTTCTTATTCTCAGGGATGGGGGAGGGACTTCCCATTTTGTGGGTGTGATTTTACGACGGGTTTTCCATTTTTTTTTTTTTTTTTTTTTCTCTCTCTTTTAGGGATTGGTGGCAGAGCTCGAGTGTGATTCCTTCCAGTAAATGATGGAAGAGTTTGTTGGGACGTGAATAATAATGATCAAGGGGAGACGATGACAAGGGAAAAAAATTCAAGACCTGTCTCGCTCTTTTAAGCTTTTAGAAACAAAGTTTTTAAGCTGCGGAACCAAATGAATGAGAGAAAGAAAACAAGAGTAAAGAGTAGTACACCGAACTTTCAATGGGGGAGAAAAGGTGGTATATTATATATTATATAACAACTGAAGTACACCAAAAATTATTACAAGAAAATAGCAATACTTCATACCAGGTTTCCAATAGGCACAATAGCAAAAGGATGTTACAAGTCA
The DNA here is from genome assembly GCA_035583425.1 of Marsdenia floribunda. Classification (NCBI taxonomy): domain Eukaryota; kingdom Viridiplantae; phylum Streptophyta; class Magnoliopsida; order Gentianales; family Apocynaceae; genus Marsdenia; species Marsdenia floribunda. The sequence goes on along the minus strand of JAXGGT010000094.1, from coordinate 13,596,376 downwards.
GATGTGCAAAGATGAAACATCCTAGCTAACCCCACCCCACTACTGATCCCTAAAGCAACTAAAATACAAACTTGAATAACATAGCTACCCTTATTATTCTGCTTTGTTCACTGAGATGAATGAAGCATCATCATTAGCCAACCTTCAATACATTCTTCTTCTTTTTTTTTGTTTTTTTCCCTTCTAAATCCAAGTGGTCATCATTCCTCTAGGTCAGCATGAGATCACTGCCCCCAAGATGAGGGCGAAGACAAACTCGAACTTCATGTTCTTCTGGCCCCTCACGGAGTTTTGGCACCAAAATCTCGAGCACATTCCCTGTTCCATCATAATATGCTTCTATTTTAGCATCTTCAGGTATGCGGGTTGAAAGCGGGATCTCTCTGATGAACTCTCCAGGAGGGCAGTGTTCTGGAAATGGATCTGTCAGCTTGAATGTCCTGTCATGCCTCTTGACGAATGGCATCCGAGAACTGCTCACGCAACACACCTTGATGATCCCATGTGTGAGAGTGTTGCGCCACGAAACTTTTACCCTTTGCAGATCAACGAAAGGCATGCTTATTATGATCAAGTAGCCTGCCTCGTCCTCGTATATGGATTTTGCAGCTGATACTGGTCCATACACATGCCTCATTACCCCACTAAATTCGTTCAACCAGTGTGGCTCATTTGGATGAGCCTCCAGATCAGGAATCCTATCTGGAGGATTTACACCCAAAAAGCACTCTTCCTCATTTCCTGGGGAAAAGAAATCTTTCTTCCTCTTGTGATTGTGATTATTGGCAGGTGATGGTGATTTATCCATCGCCATTGCATCCCCATTGCTGTGATGGTTTGGTGATGGCTGTGTAGACAGATTGAGACCAGTTCCATTAAGCAATTTCTTGGGATGTGGATGTGGATTACTCTTCACTACCGCAGCTGGAGATGCTCTCTCAAGTTCAAACTCCGTGTTCGGAAGGTTTCTCCAGGTACTGTAATCACTTGCATCGGATGGGATAGTGAAGTTTATGTCCCTCCCCGTGAGTTCCACCCATCTTTTCCTTTCTTCCTCATCGAGGCTCATGAGATTAGGAGATGGAACAACCTCAATCCCATGAACACACTGAGGGTTCGAGAGGCCCCTATAATGCTTCCGTTGCATTCTATGGGACCGAACAAAACCCTTATCAACACTAAATGGAAAGGGGCGCTCTCCTTGGCGAGAATGCCCATTCATGTAACTCCTAAGTTGCATCTTACCCAGTGCATTCTCAGGCCTTTCCTTAAAAACCCACATATACATGTTCTCCATATCATGCTGCACCATGAAAACGTCAAGCTGCAGATCGGATTTATCAAATCCAGAAACCCCATTACTATCCCTTATTATCTTTGCTTTTGATTTATCGTTCAGTACAGGCTTAAAATAAAAGCTAAAGAAAAACCAAGCACCCCAGATGCTATCTCCCCTTTTAGTACATTTTCTCCCAGCCTTTGGTACACTCAGAAAAGCATCACTCTCATACATTTGGGAACCTAGCCCAACATCAAGAATGTCACAGTGCTCTGGATTCCAAGAAGGCTGCTGAGGAGGAGGAGGAGGGCTACGCTCAGCTGATAGGGGCAAGTTAATATCAGGTGGTGGACGAGGTAAAACAATTTGGCGATTCATCTCAAGGTCTAAGTCATCATGTGACGATGAAGCACTTGAATCCATTGACAAAAGGGTTGAAGGATGATGATTCTCCATTGACAAAGATGTGAGAAGAGTATCTCCCATCTCACGACTACTACAACCTTTATCTCGAGGGGTTATGTGATGATAAATGAGCAAAATATTTGCCCACCCCTCTAAATCACTGGGGTAAAACAGCAAGTTTTACAAACACAGCCATGACATCAGTCCCAGCTACAACACCCCATCCCCATTAGAACTCTAAACTTATTCATTACACTCCCCTCTCTCTCTCTCTCTATATATATATATAAAATTTTTTTATGTTTTATTTTTCCATTTTCACCATTACAAATTCAAATTGCAAGTCTCTAGACCTAAGTTTAAAGAAAGTGGATTGAAATTGTCAACACCAGAGTCTGTAGGAAGGAGAAAAAATCCCAAGCCCAAATAGGAAAACAAATGAGTTGGTTTTTCAATTCAAGGAAAGAACGAGTTAAAAGGGACATAAATCAGAGGAGAAGAGAAAAACATGATAATCTGCCCCCTTAAGAAAAAAAGAGATTGTTTCCTTTGCCCCGAAGAAGCTTTAAATCCTAAGCTATCCAAGCCAAAAGAAAACTTTAAAATGAAGGGAAAAGGCTAGATGAAGACAATATTCAATCCCAACCCGTGAATCCTCCTTAAATCCTCCGACGACCGGTCGGCGACAGTAAATGAAACCATAATCTTTGTTTTTAAAATAAACCAGGAAAAAAAAAAAAACAAAACAAAAGGTACCTAAGAAATTCAGGCACTTTATAAATACGAACAAGATCGTTAAACAAGGAAACAGACTATATAGTAAATCCCAGATGAATATTACCAATCTATGAAACCAAGCCCCAAGAAAAGAACCAAATCAGACGGGATCTTGGAAGAATACCTTTTGGGATAAGCTTCAACGACCAAGAATCCACAGAGGTAGGGGCAATCAGAAGAATCAAGGGTCCTCATCTTCTCTCACTTTCAATAACCCTTTTTTTTTTTTTTTTTTCTTCTTCTTCTTTTTCTCCGATACTCCCCACTCCTACGTCCTACAAGAACCAAGTTTCAAACTTTCTTCTCCCAAAGTATATATTTTTGTCAAAGAAAACATAGGGAAATTGTAAGAAGAAACAGAGAGAAAGAGAGAAGGAGTGACAGTCAAGACAGCGCGACTCTTAAGAAAATAATAATAATAATAATACAAAGCATAGGAAAGAGAAGTAATATGTATTATTATTGTTTGTTTAGACTTTAGAGTGTGTTTGGGTGGCTAGTAATATGTATCATGTATGTATGCTTCTGAAAAGGTTACTTAATTGTAAAATGAATGCGGAGAAAGAAAGGGAAAGAAACATATTTGTAGTTGTAGTTTTTGTAGTGGGGCGAGGAGAGAGAGAAAGAGAAAGAGAAAGAGAGAGAAGGAGTAGGAAAGAGGCTGGCTCTGCCTGGGAATTGTAGCCTGCACTGGATAACACCATTACCATATCAAAATCAATATCAATATCTCATCCCATTATCTCTCTCGCCCTTTTCTTTCTCTCACATATCATCACAAAACACCGTCACTGTTTAGCCTAACGGTGACGGTGCTGCTGCACTTCTTCGGATTCCTAATCTGGAAGTATTTCTTTTCTTCATGTTGGGGTTAACGTGATGTACTTCCGCCATTAAAGTTACTTTATTTAGTAAAAATGATATCTGAAACTCGCAGTATTTTAGTACAATAAAAACAATAAATAATAATAATAATAAATGAAGAATTTTTTTTTTTCTTTTTTTAAAATGGTAGTGAAATCAAATTACCGTCCTATGCTTTCCATTTATGTCTTACTCTAATCTTAAAAATTACACAATAAGCGAGAATTAGCATTACAAGTTTTAAGCCCAAAAAAAATAAATAAAGGAAAAGTAATTAAAAGTAAAAAAGAGTGAAGTTAGCCATTCAAAACCAGAATCTGCCAAACATATCCATAAAAGGGATAAGTCAGCGAACTGTTAACTATAACAAGGTAAGCTAAACAACTCCAAAAGCCATTTATTATATTTATGGTAAAGTTTAGAATTCATATTCAGTACTAAAGTCTGATCTAACTTATTTGACAAATATACCACCTTTTTTCTTCTAATTTATTTAAAATTAAAATTTTCTATTACTAATATTATGTCAAGAAGGTGGTGAGTCTCACTTATGATCTGAAAAGTCATAAGTTTGAAAGACGACAGAGGTAAATATGTCTTAAATTAAATATATATATATATATATATATATATATATATATACATAACTAATATTATAAATATATAATTAATATTTCAATTATCCCAAAGATTTTTCTTTTTAAAAATTTTTTGATTATCCCAAAGAAAAAGATCTCTCTCTGTTTTATATTTTCAATTTCCCACTTATTTTAATTTAATTTTAATATTTTTTAAAATATATAAAAATTTATCTTATGACAAATAAAAAATAGAAAAAAAAAAAATACTACTCAATTATGTGTTTTATTTTTCACATTGAAAAAAAAAATGATATTTAAAAACAAAATTGTTACACTATGAAATTAAAATAATATTTAAAAATATCTATATTATTTTTTCTGAATATCTTTTTAATTAATATACATTAATCTTGTTTATAAAATAATAAAAAGCTTAAAATATTATTTTAATTTTTTTTCTTTTTAATATAAACACCAAAGTTAATAATTTTTCTAACTTAATTAAATTAATAATAGTTACTGTGGACAGTAATTTTGCGTCTGCAAAAATTAAAATAGAAATAAGAACACAAAATCGATAAATAAAATATATATTCTATTGATTTAGAAGCGTGAGTTGCAAATCTCTATCTATCTCCACTGATTCTTTCGGACTCGAGGACCTTTTGAGCTTGATCTCAATCTTTCAAGTATGATATTGATATTGGATCTATACTTCTAATGGTCTTTTGACTTGATCTTGAAATGAATCTATATTCGAGGGATGTTGGAATTGATATCGATCTTTGATTTGATTTCTCCGAGTGCCTTTGGACTTAATCTCGAAATGAATTTGATATGACTTCAAGGGCCTTAATCTCGAACATGGATTGGACTATGAAGGGAAAAATTTGATATAGTAGAGCTTCGCAACCTCCGAGACTTGTACCTTTTGAAGCCTCTCTTGATCTTCTAGAAGAAGGGATGACAAGAAGAGAGCCTCTTGTGGTGATGTGGCGTTTTCTGATTGGTTAAGACACTCATTCAATTCTGATTGGTTAGTCTTTGTAACACTGTTACATGTCAGCATACGATTCGTCATAGTAAATAAAGAGTAATTTGTAATAAGTATTTAAGTGAAATTTTATCTACCACTTAATTAATTTAAATTATTTTATAAATTTTCACTGTCTACAATTAAAAGATATGTCATTATTTCGAATCATCTTAAATACAAAAAAAAAATCTCAATTTTTTTTTTTTAAATAAATAAATTTTTTTAAAAAATATTAAAATTTATTGTGACATGTAAATATATATAACTAATATTACATAATCGCAAATTCATTAATTTTTAAGAGAAAAAAAAAAAAAAAAAAAAAGTAGTGTCCCTGACCGTTATATCCCCGCTCAACCCTATGTCTTCTCCAACCAACCAGCCAGCCAACACGGACAAGACCGTCCTAAAGAAAATATATATGGTAAGTATTAAAAATTTGAAAAGTGGGTTGGCTTTTATATAGTGTTTTTGTGGGAGTTGGTGGTGCTTATTTGATTCGTCCAACTCTTTTCTTCCCGGGTTGCCATTTTTGAACCCCCTTTTCTTTCCTATTATTTATTTAGGACTTAGGCGTATTATTTTATTTAAACAAAGTTTACTACTTCCCTTCTTCATTAATCAGTTTAATTTAAATAAAAATATTAAGGCTGTATTTGAACTAGTACTTATTTTGAGTTGAATAAGTTTATTTTAAGTTGAGGGAGTTTATTGCTGAAAACGAAAAGTTATTTTTTTGTACTTTCAAAAGTTGTCTAGTAAATGGAGTACAAAAATAAGTGTGAGACTCGTTCTTGAAAGAGAGAGGTTAGGAAGTATAGAGTAAAAAAAAATTTAGTTCTTATTCAAATACAAGACTTAACTTAAACTCAAAATAAGTAAAAAAACTCAAAATAAGTGTTTCTAAATACAACCTAAATTTCTTTATTATAAATAATAAAATGAATATTAAAAAACTTATTTATATATATATATATATAACTTAATTAAAATAATTATTTAATATTCAAAATTTTTAAGACAAAAAAAAAAAAGAAAAAAAAGCTGTCATGATATATATATATATATACAGGTACTAACGTTTTGATAAGTTTGTTTTGTCTTTTGTGTTACATGTGCAATAATGTAATGTAATAGTGCAGTGCATATATAAAGGACGACTACTACTACTAACATATACCAAGTCCTCCTATCATTTCTAAAGTTGTCAAGAAAGCTACCTCCAAGCCGCCCATCTTTTCTTGTATTAGTCACACGCGCACTTTTTTAATTTTAATTATAATTTTTTTTTTTTCCTTTAACACAATTTTAATTTATAATTTTTTTATAGTTATAAATGAAATTATTATTATTAAAAAAATTATTTCTTGTCCATCCACATATTTAAAAATAAATATACAGGAACAAGAAAAAAGAAAGAAAATATATATATATATATATATATATATATATATACTAGTAGTATGTTTCACCCCAGGTGCGAAATATACTAAAAGTCACAATTTAAAAAATATATGATATTTTATTTTGAATGAAGAATATTAAAATTTTATATTTTTATTTATTTTGTCGTAATATTGTAATTGAGTTTTACAACAATTCAATAATTATATGAGATGTCAAAATTTTACATAAATTTATAGAAAAATTAGCCAAAAATAAAAAATAAATTCGAATGAACACATTATTATAGTTATTGAATCTACAATAATTAATAAACATACTATTTACTATCAGTTATAATAAAAATAATTAATTCAAATAAATTTTTAACTTCTCTAACCATTGTCTATTTGAATACGTACTCATAAGACATATATTTTATTAAAATGTTAGAATTTCTTAACAATAATAATAATAAATAATAATACGAATTAGAGATATATGTAATTTAAATGAGAAAATAAAAAATTATCAAAAAAAATCATAATATAAATTAAAGAAATCAACTTGAATTTGAAACTCAAACATTGTTTTCTTCCTTCATTAAT
>JAXGGT010000094.1:13542451-13559199 GCA_035583425.1 Marsdenia floribunda | reverse complement strand
ATATATATATATATTGAATAGGTAATTAATTTCGCAAAATTAGTTAAAATAATGGACTTTGACTAAAGCGACTCGATACTTCAAGGACTAGTACTTCGTTGAGAGCTCCTAAAGGAGTGAAGAGGAGACTTGCTTAAGAGGATTATTAATAAAATATTATACCGTATTTAATATATGTATAAAATCCATTATGTATAATACTTCCATTCTACCTATAAAAAAAAAAAATATTGAATAATTAACTTAGCAAAATTAGCTAAAATGATGGACTTCAACTAAACCAGCTCGATACTTCGAGAACTAGTACTTCGCTGATAATCTTCAGTATGAGCACTTCGCTAAGAGCTTCTAAAAGAGTGAAGATGAGATTTGCCTAAGAGGATTATTAATATAATATTTTACCATATTTAATATCTGTACAAAGTCCATTAGTGAAATACAGGTGGCAAATATGCAAATATCCATAAATAACAATTTGGACAGGTGGAACATCAAGAAAGTGGCACAAATTCCAACTGTCTGATACAAGCTCACTAAGAGCTAAAGAAAAGGGGGAAAACGGTAGATCTAAAGGAGGGATCTCAGTTCTTCTTCATACAGAAAAATTCCATATAGCAAAACTACTTTTTTCACTTGTTCTTTTTTAAATTTCGTCTCCAATATTCTACCCTCTTGATTTGATAAAATACTAATTTGATCGTCAGAGGGCTAATCGAAGACTCTCCTCTGTTTTAAACTTTTTGCATGTTAAGAGGGTTGAAGAATAATTTCATGCTTAATTGCTGAGATTATCATCACTACAGATACAATTTCTATATTTTCTTAGCCCTGATTTTTTTTTGTAAGATTATATATATATATATTATAAAATATAAGTATAAATCTAAATAATAAAATTCTCAAATTTACTATTTTAATTTACCGTCAAATATTTGGTGCGCTTTTGGACTAGTGGGAGGCATTTGAAAGAGAAAAGGCAGAGATTTAACAAAATTGGACTGACTGCAGTGCTGCTTTTTTTTTTTTTTTTTTTTAAAAAAAAAAATATAGAGGAAAGAAGAACAATAAATAAATTATTATTAATCAGTATTGTTTGTGATTTTTCAAATTATATAATATTTAAACTAAACATTTTATTAATGGAGTAATTTTATTATTTATATATCCAGTGAAATTACATCTCAACAATTTTAGATATATGTATAAATATAGTAATTAATTTTCCAATTACAGGAAAAGGGGAAAATTGTTGTACAATAGACTTGACCCAGAAAAATCTAATTAAAGGAAAGGATTGACAAATTGTCCATGCTGTATGAATCCGAAAATCTATTAGTGGTAAAATAAACTGACCGTCGTTGTCCGAAGGCGAATGGTTACGGCGCAATTGGCCATTAATTAGCTGCCCAATCTGAGCGGGCAGGTTCGGACAACGAGGTCATTTTATTGGATGCTTTTTTTTTTCCCTTTTATTTAATAATAGATTGTTCTTTTTCTTTTCCAGTCTGCACATCCTTGCCACCCTCCCCACAATCCACTGGGCTCAGAGACTTCCCCACCACCTCCTCCCGGTGGGTGGCGCGTGCTTTTGCTAAATGCCGTTGTAAAAAATAAGGAAGGGGGAGGTGATGGGTCAAGGACTGAGCTGCCGAGAATCCAGTGAACATGGACTTTTCAGGGCTGTCCAAAATGGGGAGTTGGAAACAGTTGAGAAAATGGTTGAGGAAGACCCTTCTTTGCTGGGACTGACTACTGCTAAACGGAGGCTCTCCACACTGCATGTGGCTGCCGCCAATGGCCGGATCCAGGTTTTCTGTTGCTATTTTCTTGATAACTTCGTTTTCTTCACACTCTTTTCTTTCCCTCCTCCTCTCTTTTGATCTTATTGTGCTGATTGGATAGTTTCTTTTGTTGATTAGATTATATTTATTAACGCTGTGATGTTTAGGTACTTTCCACGCTGTTAGATCGTTCTGTCAATCCAGATATGCTAAACCGGCACAAACAGGTAAAGATATTATCAGAAAAATTGCCTTCAGCTTTTTGCAGCTTTTTCTTTTTGGGCATTTGAGTGCATCTAGATATACTTCCTTTGCGTTGATTCCCTTAGTTTCTCATTTTCATTTTTTTTTTTTTTTTTTTTTTTTAAGACCCCATTGATGTTAGCTGCAATGCACGGAAAGCTTTCTTGCGTGGAAAGGCTAATTCAGGCAGGAGCCAATGTATGATCACTGTATAATTCAACCTAAAGTTTCTTTCTTCTTTTATTATTATTATTATTATTTTAGCCCTTTTCCTCTCTCTCTCTCTCTCTCTCTACTGTATTACTTTGATTTATAAGTTATTTTTGTAATGGAGACTCCAGTTAAGGAACAAAATACATATGGTCTTTTTTTCGTTCTCATGTCAGTAATTTTCTAATTTTGATTTTTTGGATCTTACATTAGATTTTGATGTTTGATTCGCTGAATGGAAGAACCTGCTTGCATCATGCTGCTTACTATGGCCATTCAGAGTGTCTGAAATTGATTCTCTCTGCTGCCAATTCCTCCCCTGTTGCACATTCCTGGTGACTCTCTAATTATTTCCTTTTTCTTGTTGCTATCGCTAGTTGTGTTATGCAACAGAAGAAGAAGAGTAAAAAAAAAAAGAATGAATGAACTGAAGTTCTTTGGCATGGATTGGATATAGGGGCTTTGCAAGATTTGTGAATATAAGGGATGGAAGTGGAGCCACTCCGTTGCATCTAGCAGCACGTCAAAAACAGGCAGAGTGTGTCCGTGTTTTATTGGCAAGTGGTGCACTTGTGTGTGCTTCTACTGGTGGATACAGGTATCATTGAGGTCTTTAGTCTTTTTCTTCTTCCATTATAACATAGTGGTCATAACTCACATGTATAGTTTCCTTTTGGCAGCTGCTCCGGAAGTTCACCACTTCATCTGGCAGCACGTGGGGGTTCCCTCGATTGTGTTAGAGAATTGCTTGCCTGGGGTGCAGACAGGCTTCAGAGAGATTACTCTGGGTGAGCTTTTGGGAACTTCTGTTGCACTTTGTGCTCTTGTCAGCTCTTATTTGTCTGAATCTGAAGTTCTCAAATAGGAATAGTAATGTAGTCAGTTCAAACCAAATTCGTAGGTTAATTTCCTTTGCTGAATCTTCAATCCCTTAAACAAGCAAAAGGGAGAAAAACATTTTATCAATTTGATAAAACTCAAGATCTGTTCTGTAGACTACCTGTAAGTTCAGACTCCTAGATAAAGCTCCTTATTGGTCATTAACACTAAGACATAACCATATGACTGACCTTAGCTAGAAATGCAAATGTCAGGAGGATGGATACAATATTCAATTTATTTCCATTTATACGTGGATTTCTACATGAGACTTCATCCAATTTAAAGCATTCAATTACCGAACTAACATTTTGGGATGGGGTCTATCTATTAGGAGGATACCTTATATGGTTGCACTGAAGTTCAAGCATGAAGCTTGTGCAGCATTACTAAATCCTTCAGCTCCTGAGCCTTTAACATGGCCTGCACCCTTGAAGTTCATAGGTGAGCTTAATCCTGATGCAAAGGCCTTGCTGGAGGATGCACTCATTGAAGCCAACAAAGAGAGGGAAAAGTTAATCTTGAAGGAGACAGTCTGTTCAAACTTGCCCGTGACTGATGAGGTGGAAATTGATCTTGATCTTGAGGTAATAAACCTATTAAAATTTATGGCCTAATAAGGTGGGAAAAGGATTTCATTCTAGTTTATGCATATTTGATTAGTTATTCTAGAAAGAAAGATTACATTATCATTTTTCGTGTTTGAACATTTTCATTTGAAATTTTAGTAATCTGATATCAAGAATATATTAACATACCTTCAAAAGTAATATTTTGACTAAAGAAAGCTTGACATTCAATTAAGAACTTTGGGAGGAAGTGATCCATCTTTTGAAGTGATTGGTGGGAGTTATTTGGATATTTTAACTTTTATGCCTATGCCTACCATCTAAAAGGACATATAAAGGACACATTAATTGCTAGTTCCCCCCATTTCCATCTGAATTCAGTGATTACTACAATGAGAGGCCTAACAAGGCTCTGTCCTGCTGTCTGGTCGTTGGAAATTAGGTTGTGCCTTTTATAGAGTCTTTATGAGAGAAATAGAATGACCCTGAAATAGATTCATGAAAACCATGCAAAGAAAATGCATCTCTCTAAATTTATCGATGTTATTGCTCGAGAAATGAAAGGTTAAAGTTCAAATATGAAGACGTTTCTTTTGACTTGCCTAAGTGTTTTGAAGAATTGAAGTTAATAGTATTCATCTTTAATGCAAAAAAAAAAAAAATTGTCTCAGGCTAGCGATGTTGGCCTCTGCTGTATTTGCTTTGAGCAGACGTGTACAATTGAAGTTCAAAAATGCGGTCACCAGATGTGTGCCCGGTGTACCTTAGTCTTGTGTTGCTACAGTAAACCAAGTCCATCAACCGACAGGGTAAAGGTGCCAGTTTGTCCATTTTGCCGAACCAGCATCACTCAGCTGGTTGTTGTCAAGATCAATACCAACAGTGATATGGACTTGGAATTCAGTCCATCACAACCAAGAACCTCAAGAAAGTCTGTCAATCTAAATGAAGGTAGCAGCAGCTACAAGAATCTCTCATCCTTGAGCTCATTTGGCAAGATGGGAGGGCGGAATTCTGGGAAGGTTGCTGCTGACTGCGATGACAGGTTTGATAAGCTATGAGTATGGATTAGACTGCATGCCTGGGGCCATTTCTAGGCATTTGCATTCTGAAGCTAGAGCAATCTGAGATGCCACAAGAAGAATTAGTGCCCTGATGATGATTACTGCAACTGAGCACAGAAGCCAAATGAGAGTCTATACTTATAATGTCAGAATCCACATCTTGGGAAGAATGATGGAGCTTACCCTTCTACTATATGCAATACAATACTATGTATCATCGGAAGATTGGTTATGGAGCTGCTGATCCAATGAAAACCCTATATCCTTTCCAAAGAATTTATGGATTGACAAATTCTTAACATTTTGAGTTGGCAAGTATCTTTAAGTATTTGAATTGTTTTAGAAAGATAACGAAGAAGGAAGGGGAAAAAAAAAGGGATGGTAGAACTGAAATTAATAGTGACTTTATTAATCAATCAAAAGCCAATAAATGAACTGAACAGCATGCATGTGGGGTTTCCTTTCCAGAGACGCACCCCTAACTGGAAGAAGACAAAATATTTCTTTCTTGGGATGGAAATCAACTCTCTTCCCAATCCGCTATATATAAGTTAAAATAGAAATACTTCTCCTTTGGGACATCCTACCATTCACCCTATTTAACAAAAAAAACTCTTGAGAACAAATTAAAAAAAAAAAATTAACAGTTGAAAGAAAGCAGCCTAATCATTTACTGAGTAAGATTTCCACAGAGACATGAGAAAATCATTGGAGTTCCATATCGATCATTCTGAACTGTACCTCCACTTATGCTTTCCCCATCCTGACCTGAGCAAGTACCTGACTGAGGAGGAGCTATGTGGCCTTCAAGGAATAAAGAATTGCCATCCGAAGCAGGAAGAGTATGGGAGAAATCATCAGGACCATAAATGCCGGGATTCTGGTCCCTTCTGTACATATTGGAAGCTCGCCTTTCAGCTTGAAGAAAGTGACCGAGTGACTGAGTGTTGCTCATGCTCACAGCATCAGTGCTCAGCTTTGAGCATAGTGAAAATAACCAAGTTCTTGATTTGTAACTCTTCTTCTTTCTTATATTAGGCTCTGTAACTCTACCTCGTGTGGATCTTCGAGAGAGCTCTAGAACGCTAGAGATACCAATGAGGCTGCCGAGGGTTATGCTATTGTCACGGAAGAAAGATCCGGTTGACTGGAAAAAGAGAATGGACAAAAATAAACCGTACAAAATTAGTTTCTCAAGTTAGCAGCATACTACTAAAAAAAAAATTCTCAACCACCACCATATTTGTAACTTTGATTACCCTCATACAAAATTGTAGATGGAGAATTGAATCAAAGCTATAACGTGGGTGGGGCATTCCATAGTGTAGTAGATAAGATTTAAAGAGTGTTGTAATTACTGTAAAGTTGAACACTTGCCATCATTATGATCGTAAAATTCTACAGCAACCATGAATCATGATCCAGCATTAACAGACGAAAATGAGGATCTGCCTTTATCTGGCAGGCCTCTCAGTTTCCTATTCAACATGCAACCTTTCTGTAGTACCATGCATCATCTCCTACGTCTTCCAAGGGTTGCTGACTACCAAAAAACAAGGTCTCCCTATTTCTCAGAGGTCTTTCAGATTCTTAATAAGCTAGCATGTCTTTTTTCCCTTTTTAATAACATGACTCATCTTCTATGTCTGTAAAGTAAAGCACTACACATTGAAGGGAAGATAAGAGAGGAAAAGAAGAGGCTTTCTCATCACGCTAAGTTGTTTACTTAAATATAAAGTGCATCATATAAAATCAGGTCTGGGATTCAGGTGGCAGCAATGAATTAAAACTTGATTTCACTTTCTTTAACTATGTTGAAGGCATGTCTTCAAGTGGAGTGGAGCAAGAAAGGACTAGATAGTAAACCAAAGCAATTCTACATTTGAAACGCGTGCACCCGGCACTCCACTTACTTGGCACACACCATAGAATGGAACAGGTAATCAATCATTAAGTCATACCAAAGATGAAAAAGTTTTCTGCTTTCCATATTTACTCATTAGAATGAGAAACAAAACACGCCTCAAGGAAGAAAAAAGGAAAAATAAAAAAATGACAGGGAGAAAGCAAGCAAGGCCTGTAGTTTCAGGAGAAGCTAATGAACTGGAAAGTACGGCTGAGTCAAAGACTCAAAACACCATCATTCAGAAACATGTGAAAAGTTCGAAGAAATTGTTAATTTTTCCTTTGCAACTTTTTACAAGTATGACCCAGCCTGACAAAGAAAACAAAGTAACAGGAAACAATACATGAACAATGTGCAGATGACAACTTTTACAGAGAAATATTTCCTGTTAGCCCCATTATTTATGTATCATCAATCACCAAAAGAGAAAAGAGCGAAGGCCCACATTGGTCACTGTCGCTTTTGTGCTAATTGATGGTTCCACTCTCTCTCTCTCTCTCTGAGTCTTGAAGAAAAATATTCTAAACAACTTCTTATATAACTCAAATAGTTGCACGAGAACGAGAATGGGCATTTTTGTGCACACAGAATAGCTCAAGTTGAAAAATCACTCTCCCAAAAGATCAGGTAATCTTCCAGAAGGACCCCTTTAATGCTTTCCTAAAGTAAGAAAAAGATATTCTTCGTTGTCATCCAGAACCCGAACCATTTCCATTCTAAATTTCCAACTAGAGGTGGATAGAAACAAAGAGAAATCAAACTACAAATGATAGAAACAAAAATTGGTCAGGGAGAAAGGATCTCTCTGAACCGCGAAAAAAAAGAAAAAAAAAAAAAAATAGACATATTTGTGGTTGGTATTTCCTACAACAGAACAGCAGGTAGTTTGAACCGCATGGAATGCAAGAAATTATACTGATTCACATTCCACGTAATGCATTACAGGAAGGAACATTTTGAAAAAGAGATTGATTATGAATATCAAAAATGAACAAAAAAAAAGAAAAAATTTCCACCCTTAGCTGTAAACAATGTTTTTCTGAAATCAGACTGACCTCGGTATCAAGATCAGATGAAGAGTCAGCGGAGGAACTGGTGGAACGAGTTAGCAATGTGCTGAAGGAAAGGTCACGGCTTCTCACCAAACCAACTCTTACATTAAGCGGATGCAGACCAAGAGGCCATCCGTCTTCCTGCGAAATCAGAACCGGAACCATTCTTCTCTTGGTTACATTTTGAGTTCAGAGAATGAAAAAAGAAAGAATTTTAAGGTAAAGACAAATAAATCGATCTAATAAACATATAACATTCGTCACCATTTCGACAACAATTCATAAGCAATAGATTAAGAAATTGGGTGGTAGGAGTTGGGAAACAAAGGAAGAAAGAGTACCTGTTGAGCCATAGCTATGTCTGAGAGATCAAGTCGGAGTGCCTGTGCCTGTAGTGGTTTAATAGGCACCCGAATTATGAGTTATATTTATATATATATATATAAATATTAAATATTAAAAGAAGAAAAGAGGAAAGGCACATATATATATATATATATAGGTCATGGAAATGCGTTAACGGCCATTTCCCGCCCCCCCGTAACTTAACTTTGGTTTTCCTCTACTCAGGAAAGGAAATGCTTGGCTTGGCTTGGCTGGATATTTCATATTATTATATGACTAAGCTGTGCCGATTGGAGTTAGGGTTTATACATTTGTATAAATAAATGTAAATTATAATTATAATTTTCTTTATTAGCATATATATATATATATACATATCTAATTACAAAATTTTAAATATAAGATGGTAAAAAATTTAAATATAGGTGCATATTGTAGGACAGTGTTGGAAGGGAAAAAAAAGGCCTCAGACTTTACAGTTGTGGATTTTGACAGTTGGGAAGGAGGAAATGGAATCTATCTTTCCTTTTTAAAAAAAATACAACTGAAGTAGAAAGTGTTTTTAAGCAAAAGTCCAGGTCATCTATTCAATCAAATATATTAATTATATTTTTCATCCCATCTACAATAATAACATAACTGGTTTACTTCAACACTTTTACTTATGATTAAGAGATCATGAATGAATTCGAATTATAAAATGTTTATAATATTTTCAAAAAATTTTAAATAAAGATAAAAAAAAAAAAAATTAATTAATTAATTTTTTAAAGTACTTATTAAGTGGAGAATTGAATTTTCATCAATTTAAGTTTAGGAATGATTGGATCTAATGAAAGAGAAATTTAAGCAAGTGAAAGAAAGATGGATTTCTTTGGAATCATTCCTTTCTTCAAAGGAACTAAAGACCAATTCCCCCCAAAATGTCTCTCCCTTGATCTGAATTTGTGCACTATTAAACGGTCATAGTTTACCATTACGACCCATACATCACACTTTAATAACCTTAGATAATTAGTTCCTCATTTATTTATTTTGAATCGTGATAACTATCTTGTTGATGATAAGTTAATAGTTCAAAGTTATTTATGCTAAAATTATAGCGATTTTTTTGACAAAATAATAAAAGTAAATATTTCGAAGGAACCTATCTGACTCGAGCGATGATTAGTCTAAATGTAGACATGGCTTAAAGGTGTCGTCTATAATTGGAACCCATTCAGGATATCTCGTGCACTACGCAAAAAAATATATAAATATTCAATTTTGATATGGTTTGCCATAATAACTAAGTGTCTTATCACAAATTTAACATTTATTGTAAATATCATATAAGAGTTATGATGTAAAGTGATAAAAAGAAAAAAAAAAAAAAAAAAAAAACTTCTGAAGTCCAACCGTACTAAACGTATAATTTCTTTTCTGCTAAATCCTAAACAAATAATATTGCTACCACTTAATTTTACGATCTTTGGGTGTCATTTGTCGGTGACAATAATGTTGGGTATTTCTTTGCCTCTAATCTTTCCAAATGGAAGTGTTACTTTTTCTTCCTTCTCACATCACACCGGAGGTTTGTCTTCGGCCGTCATCCCGCACACCTTGGAAGTGTACCTTTGTATATTGATACCAGCCAAAATTTTACCTAAATTCTTCGTTTTTATAAGAGATCCTTGTTTTACATATATTTTTCCCTGCCAAGTATACTGTTCTTCGAAAGAGTAGTCTACTATTGGCACAAAACCAGTTTACCAAAATGTATATGCATATATATATATATATATATAATTAGGTCCGAATTATACACTCTGTAACTCATTATGGTAGAAAAACTGATGTACAGGTAACCCATGACCAGACACCAGGCTTATGTCACTCATCAAGTATGAGTGTGAGTTACCTCCATCAAGAGTGGCGATGTCAACGGGATGCTTTGTAATTAATAATATCCTCATTACCCTTTCACTTAATATATATATATAGAAAAGACCGTCCTTATGCAGTACACAGATGCCGAAGTTTAGCCACACACGCTGTCGGCCTACAAGTCATTTCAACCATTCGTGCATTCTTTTTTTTTTTCTTTTTTTGATAATTAACCATTCGTGCAATTACAATATGTAATAGCTGTTAAAAATAGTCCTAAATATGTGACTTATGAGAGACTTATGGAGGAAGAGAATCATTTAAAGATGGTACAAGAGGCATCCCGTGAAATTCAACAAAAAACTGCTCTAATCCTTTTCGGGTTCTCAAAGAAACAACCTTTGATCCAAGGCCTGCCTACCTATGTATAGAAATAAAGTACTAACAAACAGATAAGTTCCTCAAAAGTATCAAACTAGGACATTTTTCATACTGTTCCACAGAGTGGTTGTTCCCCACTAAAACTTCCAGTGAGAATTCCCTGAAGTTTCCTTTCACACAGAGCATTGGGAAAGAATTAAAGAAGACTTCATAGCAACCACTGCCCAGCATCCAACCCTCATGTGCTGTGCCCGCGTGCTGTAGAGAGAGTCAGTCCAAGAGGATCTGGATAAATTTGCAAACTATTTGCTTCTTACCAGATGCAATAATTCCAAAAGAAACAGATAAGAACTCAGCTACTTACATGTTATTTCTTACCATTGCTATCAAAAGTACAATCACTTCAAGTACAGGAGCTTAATCAATATAAAAAATCAACAACATGGGCCGAGTTTAATGCCAGTTAAGCGTTTGAAGATTGTTTTGTTTTTTTCGTCTCGGGAGCCATGAGAAGTGGGAGTGGCCAGTCATTTGATTGTCGTACTGCTGATGTAGTATAAACTAACATGACATGACTATTTCCCAATTCTCGGGTCTTTCTCTTTGTAAGTGGTTTTAATGCATCTCACCTCCGTCAATTGGAAGCCTTTGTCAATGGAGAAGTCCGAGATTGATGCATAATCATTCTGGACAGAATTCTACATCATAACTTTACCTGTGAGCACGGTTTGCACCAGGTCGATATTCTCCAATACCAAGCAGGTCCTACAAATTTAGAAATTAAAGATTAATTTATAGACAATAAATCGTAGTTGATATTTATAATGTTGCAGCATAAATATAGAGATGGCACAATATGCACTATTATCGTGCAATATGCATAAATCGTCAAACTAGCAAGTTATCATGGACCAAGCTGCCAAGTCCCATGAGTATCTTGGCAAAGGAGAATTCAAGAGAAATACGAGACCAATTCCCTTGGCCTTGCATTACACCATTCAGATAACTTCACCGTACCTAGCAGATCAAAATCTTTACTCTAGAGAGCATCTATCTAAGAAAGCAAATATCTTCCTAATTCATGTGCTAGGATTTGGCTTTTTATAGTCTTCAAATTTAAGAGTGATTCTCGGACCGAAGAGAACTGGAAAGAGGTAAGATGCTTAAAAGTATTTCACAAGACCCACTTTTCCCACTTCTGAAGCTTGCAAACTATTGTTACATATCTCACATAAATAAAGAACCTGGTGTAGTGCTTACTTTTCCACATCAGAACTTATTTTGTTAATCGTTAAAGAACAATTCATTTCGCCACTAACTAAACATCAAGGAGAGTTTTGTATTTCTACGTACAGTTCGCCATGACTGACATAAAAATCATGACAGGTTCTACATATAAACAGGTAAGATATGTTTCCTTTGTGAATAAACACAATTGATAAAAAAGGAAAGTGCTTTTGCTCCCAAATAACAATTGCAAGTATAGGGGGACAAATTGAGCCAGAATGGGCAAACAACTAATAGAACAAAAGGAAAACGAGGAAAAAAAAAAAGAAGTATAAAAACATAAACCAAAGCAAACAACTGACCTAATAGGAATTTTAAGAATAACCCAATTTAGAAGAAAAACACAAACCTGACACGCCTTGTTTTTTGCTCTAGTTTCTGCTGTGCTAGGAATATCATGGTTTGGCTTCAGAAACTTTTTCTCCCGCCGTTCACATGAGCCCCAACCGTCAGAAAATCTTCCACCTCTAGGAATAAGAGAAAATCAAATTGATAAAACCCTATGAGAAACATGACATAGGTCTCCTCTCACACATTTCAACCAAAAGAGATTGAATGAAAAGAAAGTGGGGGGAAAAGGAACATACTGCATATGTGCCCGGACCACAAATTCTGCTCGCTGAACATTGCGGTTATCATCAAATTCAATTGTCTTGTCTTTAATTTCAAAAGATAGATTGAAGTAAAAAGCTATCTTTCTCCAACCTATGGAGAAAATTCCCCCTGTCAGATGTGCATAAATCATATTATAGCCTAGTACATTAATACTGATAGGAGTAGGCTCAATGTATTACCTGTCTTTTTAATATATGGGTATCCAGAAATCAGCGTATAGTCACTTTTTTCAAGAATCTGTGTGAAAATTTAAAGATAATCAAATAATTTTGAGTCTTCACAAACATAGAACATGGCAAAAACTATCTTATTACCCTCAGCATAGTAGCAAACCACGTTCCAAGCAATTCAAAGAATCACCTTAAAAGTAACAGTTAAGATGGCTTGTGAGTTACTCTATCAGATCATGTCCATTTATGTTCTCTTAGGCTCTTTAGTTATTTTCCACACTCTTTCTATTAGAAGCATGTGTTGTGTTCCAACCACGTGGAGATGGAGACATGGCTTCATCTACCACACACCAACACCATTGAATTTCTTTCAGCCAACAAGGCAAAAATGAGTGAATTTTGCCCTATAAATAGAAGGGTCTTGAGCCTTCTACAATCACCCCAAGAAAAGAAGAAGAATTCCTTTGTTATTCCTTCTCCTCCTTTCCCATCTTTCCTTACTTGAAGATTTTTCTTAAATCTTCAATTACACTCTTTTGAGAGCTTTTCAGATTAGGGAAATTTCAGAAATTTTGGGTTGCAAGATGAGTTTTGAAGCATTTTCGCTTCAATGAAAATAGCGGCTGAGAGAAAAATATTTAGGGGAGTGACAAAATAGTGAAGATTTTATTTGCCACTATCCATCTCCTCCTCTTTGTCCATAGAAGGGCACTGCTTTGAACTCAATCTAAAGTGATTAGCAAGAGAACAACAAACCATTTTAGCTTTGTCTGTATTTATCCTATGAATTACTTTCTCAATGTCGATGTACTTTTCTTGTGAGAATCACAATTTCTTTGCACCTCTATCTCTATTTTTTTTATCCCGGAAATATTTTGGCCAACACTCAACATGTCATCCATATAGAGTAACAAGATTATGAAATCATCATTAAAAAATTTCTATGCAAACACATCTTCCTTGCCTACTTTGCTTGCTGACTCAACACACCTCCTCATGTGTAGACCGAACACAAATTTTCATAACAAATCCCAATACGTGAAAAATAATCAACAAATGGGGACAATGACAGGATCGAACTCAAGACTTTCTGCTGATACCATGTTAAATTGTCACTTATTCGAGAGTAGTACGAGAATCATTAGCATGAGCACCTAAAAGTATGCATTTTGCTGCCTGATGTTTAAAGTATGTTTCGTAACCGGAAATCCATACATAAACTTGGAAAATGAAAGCTCATCCTTACAATCCTTGGACATTTGAACGTGTGAAGTTCATAATGCCACTTATGATTTTCCAAGTATTCAGCTCATGCATCCCTGAGTTTTCAGGAGATATTCTAGAAGTGATATAAATAACAATATATGATCTTTTGGATTCCAAATTAATTATTTGAACCGGAAATGAGTATTTCACAAACCGACTGCAACAGAAGAATCACAAAAGTAGGTGTCCTTATATAAATTCTAAAACGTATACAACACATTTATTTCATAAAACAGAACTCATGCTGAAGAAACTAAAACCAAGTATCTACACAATTTTTCCCCCCTTTTTGGCCTAGTGTGTGTGTATATATAGAGAGAGAAGCAAGGTTGTGCCATTATAGTAATTAAACTTACGCAACCAATTCGGAATCCATAAATTTCAGGAAAACTAGAAAGCAACTAGGAAGTAAGTTTACCGCCATAGCAGCATCTTGGTACTCCTTGAATAGCGAAACGCTCGGAAACTGACCAGACAGGCTATGCCGAATCACGTTCTCCTTTTCGCTCTCATATTTCGTAGGCGAGTAATCTGAGACATTAGGACTATTACTGCTAAAGGCAAAACATGTCGTCCCCGGAGAAGAATGGCCCAACGGCGTAACCGGTGTGCGCTGCATGTGCTTCACCATCGCTAGAGGCGGCGGACTGGTCTCAATTATCTCCGAGACACAAGGTGTTTTCACTCTCGCAACTTTCTGTGGTCTGTAGTTTCGTTCAACCAGATGATCTTGGAAAACACCATCATCGGAATAATTGCAGTGATTCCTAGGGGTTTTTTGCGCCTTCAATTGAGGTGAAGTATTGGGAATTGAAATTGGGGAAGCGTACTTGAGATATAGTGGTTTCAGAGGTTTGGTGGAGGAGGATGTGACGATAGAAGATGCGGCAGCGGAGTCAATCACCGCCCATAATGCTGCATCGTCTAAATCTTTGTCTACATCCACAGAATAGGTGGCCGGAGACTTCATTTTTCACTCTGCTCCCCTGCCACAGCTTCAACTGGTTTTTCATTTTTCTACACGTTAATCGGGCTGACAAAAAGGAGGAGCGGACAATCAGTCGGCGCCAGCTGAAATTCGAATTTAAAGCGATACGACGCCGTAAAACTAGAATGTCCGAACTGAGCACACTCGTCTCTGTTTTTTTAATAAGTAGATTAATGAACATACAAATTTTAAATTCAACCATTTCTTATAAAAATTTTAAATATGCAATTCATTACTAAAATGATCAATATACTATACTCTATACTTTTAAAATTCTTCTTCCATCCAATTATCCAAAAAAAAAAAAAAAAAAAAAAAAAAAAATTCTTCTTCCATCCTATATGAAATTTTCAATTTTATAACCTTCTTAATTTAATTTGAAATATGTAAATATTATTTCCTTTTCAATTTAGAGAATCACATATATTCTTTTTTTTTAGATAAATGGGGACATATATACTCTTCTTTTTGTGGGTATATATTTTCTTATTCAAGTATAGAATAGTTTTTTAACCTCTATATAGCTCATGTGACTGCTCTATATTAAAAAACTTTAAAAAAGTCATATTTTTATAACATTTGAATAAGAAATTACATTTTTTAAAAAAGTCATATTTTTATAACATTTGAATAAGAAATTACATTAAGAAGGGGTAAATTCAGTTTAGTAGCAAGTTTACTTATAATTTATGAGATTCGAATTTAAGACATTATAGCACAAAAGTACCTTAAATTTAAAAAAAAAAAACAAAAATGAAAAAGAAATTACGAAAAGCATTCAACAACACTTGCTTAACAGAAATTATCGTAATATTAGCAAGTGTTTCTCATTAATTTCTCGTCGAGTGCTGTCCCCGCGATACTAACTGTTAAAACCTCTGCAACAGTAGAAGTAGAACCCGAGACTCGGATGTTTTTTAACAGTAAAGGGATGAATTGTTTCGAATATAGAAAAAACCCTAGGTTAGTTTCGAAGGTGATTTGTTTTGTTTTTTTTTTGCTTTCCCCTTTTTTTTTTTTGAGATTATTTTACATATAATGTTTTCTCACCTTTGCTAATCAAATTGCCAAACAATCCGTTTCCCTGAACTGAACAGCAGGACAGCGCACCAATCTGCTTGTCAAGGCTTGAATTGCTTCATTGCCGCTATCTCAAACCGTTGAAACGGCGTATAATAGAATTCTTCAGTGTCGTCAGGTCCGTCTCCAGTTGAATCAGAATCCAATTCGAGGTCCATAATTTCATTGTCATGTTTCACCCTAGGTGATCGTGATCTTCTTGAGCTCCCACTTGACGCTATTAATTTGTGATGATCTCCAGGCCACTCAAACCAATCAGATTCGGTTTCCTCACGCTTTGTTATTTTCCTCGCTTCTTCTACTCCGTAATTCTTCCTCTTTGCACCAATTTTTGCGCGAAATGTGGAGAGAAGGACGGGATCCAGGTAATCTTCTAACCTCTTCATTTTCTTTTGAAGCTGGGAATTTAGGTCAGATTTTGAAGAATATCGCCGACTGATCTCATCGCATCTGTTTTATCAGTGAAAAGAAATAACAGAAAACGAGCTCAAATCAAATAGCAAATTACTAAAATGACGCGAAAAAAATACATACACGAGGTGAATTTAGATGAAGAATTTACAAACTGATCGAGTACCGTGGAGATGCAGCGGCAGATGAAGAAGATTGCGAACGGAGAGGTGTAGGTCGAACGAGCCGTTTCTGAATGTCGTCGGAAGTCGCTAGCGGACTCGAACTTCCTTCCAATTTGCTTCTTTCCATTACTGGTGCTTGCTCCTCTTCCTCTGTTCCTCACCTGATTTTGCTCAGTGACTAACGGCAATCCTCAATAACAGAAAACTCCAAGTGCTCGTGTCACCGAGAACAGGTTTCGGATAGAATTTTTCTTATCAATTTGGTGGAGTCAAAATTATAATACTTTTTTTAACTAATTCAAATTGTGTAGAGCAATAAAATGATTAAATCGTAATCTCAGATATGTGTACTCTCTCCTGTCCAAAAAAAAAAAAGAAAAGAAAAGAAAAATTCAAATTTTAGCCTTAACACAAAGGATTAATATATTAGAAAGAACAATTTATTAATTTTTATTTAAGGATTATTTATAT
>JAXGGT010000094.1:13530918-13542351 GCA_035583425.1 Marsdenia floribunda | reverse complement strand
AAATTTTAGCCTTAACACAAAGGATTAATATATTAGAAAGAACAATTTATTAATTTTTATTTAAGGATTATTTATATATAATATTGGACTAACAAAAATAGATATATTTTTCCTTTTTCAAACAAAAAATGTTATGCTGAAAAATGAAAAGGCAAAAATGATCATCTCCATCTCTTTTAGCTATACTGCTACTCTCTTGTACTTATAATAACATGGCTATCATGGCTATGATAAAAAAGAGGAGTGTGAAAGGCCTTTGTTGTGCATACAAACTAAAAGCCAAAGAAGGCGGAGGAGAAATATTATGACCCCCTACGGAGAAAGCATTTCCAGATCCATCGTCTTTGACTTTGATATTGGAATTGCAATCATGTGGTGTCCATCCAATAGTGTTATTTTCTAGATCATACACGATAAGTTTGTTGGTAAGTACAATATCTCCAAGCAAAATCTGTTTTTCTCCATTATCACTCTCCAATGCACCCCTGTGAAAACCCAGACACCATTCATCATCCTCAATTGGTAGAAGATAATCATGGGGATAAACTTTCAGTGCGAGTGAATTCTTGAAGTAAAATGTTACGTCTGGGAATTCATTGTCAATGTTCCCCTTGAAGGGGAAGCACGTCAAGTCCGGTTGAACTGAACGAGTTTTCAAATCAGAATGGTTGGTCATCACCTTGTTGATAAGTAGATTATAAACATCATCTGGGAAGTATGCCAAGGTTGCACCACTGTCGATGACTGTCTTTCTCCCAAAGGAGAAGAAACTCTCACTTGGGATATCGATCATTTTACCACCTATTTCAGCTTGTTTCATGGTGATGCTGTAATGAGTCTCGTATGATGCAAGCGGAGTCGAGTTTACTTTTGGCTCCGTTACTTCTCCTATGGCAAATATACCCCCATTCTCATCATCCAAGCAATGTGAAAATATTTTCTTTACCTTTCGAGTTTCAGCCAGCTGTGACAGAATGGACGAATTTGCTCTTCCAAAACCAATTATGCCGTCAACCCTATCTGTGGCTGTACCCTGTGTACCAGATTGCTTGGAAGAGCAGCCGAACGAGAAGGTGCCATTCATGGGAGTTGTTTTGAGGTTTCCAGACACTTGATCAAGGTTTATGTTGTCTGCGACAAAATATCCTTCCGCCGTGCTCCCATCAGCGTAGGTAACCGAGTATTCGCATGGCTTGCCCCTGGTGCAATTGGCATATGAGCCATCGAACATGAGAGAGCAGAAATCTTGATCACAAGAAATCCTTTTGCCACTTTTGGATTCCTTGAGGTCATAGGTCTCTAATTTCAATCCCAGGCTGCTTTTACTGGCACAGTTGTCGCAACCGCCGCAATTCACCCAGAGTAGGTCGCTTCCCGTATCAACCTGGACATGGTAGTTCTTGGAAGGAGTCCCAATAGCGAGCTTGGTGTAATACAGAGCAGCATCGGTGACCTTGGCATTGCCACCCAATTGGAAATCAACGACGGCCAGATTTCTCCCTTGTCGTCGAGCATCATGAGCCTTGAGTGCACTCAGAGTGGCCCTCCGACGGCCCCCATATTTGTGCTTGACTTTGAACACCACGTTTTCGGAGGCCGCATCAGAGCAAATCAATGTAACAACCATGCACAACCCAAACCACGCCATCCCATCTCTCCTCAGATCCATTAGCACCACATACGACGCTCAGAAAAATTTGTTGTTCGGGGGATGTATAGGATGATGCATTAGAAAAATGCTGTTGAGTGAATAGAAGTGAAATTAGGGAGAAGCTGGTCCCGATGGGAGGGGGATGGGCAGCCGGAAACGAAGTCTGATGGATCCTCATTGGATGCAGAAAGCATAGGAGATGCGTGATGCAGGGGCTAGAAAAAGAGAGGAAGAGAATAAAGGAATTTTTCAGTGGCACAGGAAACTTGGTCTTACTCGTACCTAGAGCGGATATAGAATTGTGGAAGAATAATTGTCATATATTAAGTGAATTTCAATCCATTATTTTTTTTGAAGGCAATTTCTATCCATTATTAATAGAGAATTTCCACCACATTTCTACTCTTATGAATATTGTTTTTCTTTACATTCTCAATCTTTATTGTGCTTTTTTTTTTTTTTTTCTAATTATTATTATTTGATTTTATTTATTTATTTATTTTTGTTGTTGTTGCTTTGTTTGAATTTCTTCTTTTGATTCTTTTATATGAAATGTGATTTAGGATAAAAATATTGATAAAAGAATATAAAACATCTTTTTTCTATAAATAAATGACTTGAATAGACTTTTGACCATAACACGAATAATAAGAATCTAATTATGAAAGAAAGACCAACTCTTTTCTAGTATGAAATTTTAAAACAAATTAATCACATCAACTTTTGTAAAGGTAATTTTATTTAGTAAACTTATTTATTACAATTGTACAAATTAATACCACAATTTGGGGAGCGATAGAGAGAGAGAATTTGACAAGTCAACTTGGAATTCCTAATTTGTGAGGTGAAAATAGTAGCCAAAAGCACATTGGTTGAAACTCAACTGTACTAAGTAATGATGTGTATAAGCTATAGATTTAATGAAACTCAAATGCTTCAAAATTTGTGATACTAAAGAAAGCATAGTACATTGAGGGCCAAAAAAAACCTGCAAAGAGTTCAAAACTAAAGAAAAGAAAAATGTAATCTACATTGTCAATGGCATTATCAGCACACTGATACATGCATATTAGCTATCCATGGACATGATGGATGCAAATCTCAGATTTAGAAAAGAAAAAAAAAATGGAAAAACTAGCAAAAGTCTTTATGTGAGATCTTTGAACAGGTTGGTCGGGCGACCAACCTTGAGGGGCAGTCCAAAATTTTGATAAACTCTGATCTCACCGCCCAGGGTTGCTGTAACGATTACCATGCCCCAGGCAGTTGCTTGGACAGTGGGACCACCCTGGCTACTGCTGCTATCAAATAGTGACCAAGAAGAGGACCAAGACTGAGACTGAGAATGAGAATTTCCAGAAGTAGAGATTGATGGTGAATCTCCATATCTAATTGATGATGATGATGAAGAAGAAGCTGAGGCGAAGGAATCACTGGCACTGATTCCGGGGTCTATACGAGAAGACTGACCAAATTCGTCATCCGGACTACCTGAAATACTCTCAACTGAGTTGTTGTCCTTCTTCGGAAGTGGTGGCAAGTGCCTCTTGCTGTCTTCTGGGCTAGGTTGAGGTTGCGAAATGAAGCGTTTTGAATAATGCCTTTTGGAATGCATTTCCACAATTGGGGCCTCATTCTTTATACTTCCCTCCCATGGGATTGCAACTGAAACGTCTTTGCATTGGAAGTGCTCATACGCGTGGCTGATGGTTCTGGTCCTGCCTTTCCCTGATCCTACATTTTTGGGATATTCCCACTTCCACATGAAAACCTGATTATCTTCACTTGCACTCACTATGTATTTTCCATCAGGAGTGAATGAAGCAGTAATCTGACTGCTTGTATTTCTGAAACCTGAAAACACAGAAATCTCCATTATTTATTGAGACATTGATTATTAGACTTCCATGTTCTCACTTCTTCTCACAGACTAGTACTTTACCTTTGAACTTATGAATTATTTCTGATCCATAACCAATACGAATTCGAGAATCAGCAGAAGTAATGAGGATTTCACCGGGATTGCACGGAGAAAACTGTATCAAATCCCAACAGCTGTTACTTGGGCAGAGTCATGCCTCGAGCAAACTAATGAATAGAACTACAACAGAATTGGGGGACCAAGAAAAAAAGAAGAGGGTTACCTGAATACCAGTAACCTTCTTAGCTTGAGATTTTTTCTTGTTCCGGATTTCAATATCTTCTTTATGTTCCAATTTGTAATCTATTCAAAGATATTTTCACTTTGATGAATATGCAGGAGATTTGATTTAGGAGCACTTGTCTTTGAAGAAAAAAAAGCTAAAACAATTACTAAGAATGAATTTGGACTGTGGTTGTTTCATACCATCTATTGTGTAATGTCGACAACTCCCTCTATGACAGCCAAATATTGCACCCTTCAATGATCAAAATAAGTAGAATAAAATTGACTATTCAAGCAATGGAAGAAGAATTCTATACTACTACTACTATAAGACAGCGTGAGAAAGCAACAAAAGAACAAGGAACACGTAAAAGAGATGACAGGCTTTCTTGGAGGAAAAAAAAAAGCATCTGAGGGCTTTTAACCATGGTAGTAAATTGTGAGCTTTTCTTTGGCCAAATAAAAAAGAAAGCTTTGTAACCTGGCCATCAGGAGTGTAGGAAGCTGAAGTAACCATTTCATGAAGGTCAATCCAGTCCACCACTTGACGATCAGATACATTCCAGATTCGGACCTTTGAATCTAGTGAACCACTGATGAAGTAGTCGCCATCCACTGGATTGAACTGTATGCAAGTAACTGCACACTATGAAATTATTAGAAGAAAAAGGGGAAAACCAGAAACAGAATTCAAGATTTCTGTGATCCTCACAATGTCCCCTGTTCTTATGGGAGTGGGGAGTGGGCAGTTTTAACATAATTTAGCACCTCACCATAGTCATTGTGAGCAAACAGTTTTAGACAGCTTCCAGTCTCCAGGTCCCAAAGCCTGACTGTCTTGTCCGTTGAAGATGAAAGCAGTAACTGCAAGAGGAGCATGTTTATAAGGTTGCACGTTTGGTAGAGACAAAATTAAGTTTTCTGGAAAAACACATAGAAACAAAGTGGTGAAAACCACATACCTGTTCCCCTGACCATGAGAGATCTAAGACATCATCCAGGTGACCTGTGAATGTACAAACTGGTTTCTCTGAAAGTGCAAAAACAGTTTCTGGCATACTCACGTAATCAGGCATTGAGTTGCCCTTTTTTTTACTGTAGTACTTTCCCTTCTTTCTTCTCTCTGATGGCACGGGACTAATCTCTGCCAGAGGTGGCCGCTCTGGAATACTTCCAGCCATTGGGTGAACGGGTGTACCACTGACCGAATTTAAATCATCTGGCGGTCTGGTTGACATAACTTCGCAATCCTGCACTTCCCACACATGGATTACTTTATCTTCACCTGCACTGGCAAGGTACCTCGAATCTGAACTGAACTTGATGGTCCAAATTGAACCCTCGTGAGCCTGAATTTCTTGAGACAAATGTAAGGCTGTTAATTCCTTGTATGGCTTCCCATGCTGTCTAACTTTAACCCACTGGGAAGAGTTTTTAGTAGCTTTTTGATCAGCAGTTGAAGAATTCTCTCTTTCTTTGTCAGCAATTAAACCGCCCATGGAATTTGCCACCTCTCTTAAGTTCTTCAGAAGAGCTACCCCTCTTCTCTTGCTATTTCTGAAGCTCTTAGTGAGATATGAATTTGCCTGGTCCTTTTTGCAATCATGAGCATTTTCTAACACTTTTTCTCTTCGCATCATCTCCTTCACAACAGGGGAATGTCCTACGGTTTTCTCGAATTCTTCCATGGTTAGCTGCTTTCCAGTTTCCAGGTCACTGAGCTTGTTCCACATTCCTTTTTCATTGCTTTCTTTAACAACGAATTCCTTCCCAGTATCCAGATTCTTTATCAAAAAGAAGGAACCAAATCCACCCTCTGGCAATAATGATGATGACAACTCTCCTGTGCTTTGCGCCAAAGATCTGCATCTATTATTTTCCCTTGATACTCTTTCAGAATTTGCATAATGGAACAAACCTACATTTTTCGCAATTGATAGGGATGATGTTCTAGTAAGCCGCTGCTTTGAGGCAGGACCAATTAGTTGTTCTTTCCTTTTCTTGGCGCTCAGGGAAAAGAAATGAATATCCCCATCTGATCTTGACCTGACCAGCACAATTGCCGTTGAAGGCAACGACTCGGGTTCAGGCTCATCCACATTTTTTTGCTTCGGTTCTTTGGGGGAAGAAGATTCAGGCTTTGATGTGGAGTCCTGGGGGGTGTTAACTTTGAATGAGACCGTAGGAACAATTTTGGCACTGGCCAGTTTGAGGAATCCTTTGTTGCTTGCTAAGCCCATGCCCTGAAGAAGGCGCTTGCGGCGTTCATTGATGTCCCCTGGTTCAGCCATCCACATGCCATAATCTTGCAGCACGGATGAAGATTGCAAGCCTCCATCCAGATTCCTGAACGTACCGACGGAAGCAAAAGAAGCTGAGGAGACACAAGAAGCAAAGGAGACGCGACCATCTTCAAATTCTTCGTCATCTGAGCCTGAGGACGCCATATCAAGAGGAGTAACAGACGAAATCCGGCTATAAGACTCAAAGAATCGATCGTCGTCATCGTCCTCCCCTAAGCCATCCCAATTCATAGTCAATGTCCTTCGATCCATCGTAGCAGATGGACAGGAAAAAAAAAAAAAAATTAAGAATCAAATCAAAGCATGGATCTTGATCAAATCTGTTTCAAAAAAAAAAAAAAATCATATTTGGTCTGGATAGCAAAATGAATCGAAAAGGAGAGAAGCGGAAGGGAGAAAAACGAGGATGTTGGAGTCTCATGGTCATTATGCACTGTGTCATTGGAGTATGAAATGGCTGGAACCAAAAAAATGGTCAATGCATGTCATTGCTGCTCCTCACGTCTACTTGCCAGTATTATCATACGGCTTTATTATTATTATTCTATGATATTGTCTCCAACGTGTTTGAAGAATGTCCTGCTCGAAGACTCCGTTTCTTGCGTGCGTTTTTTTTTTTTTTTTTTTTTCTTTTTTGCCCTTTATTTCACTTGTCTAAGTTTGTGCCTTGCATGTCGCTTGCCGCGTAACAATTGACCACATTAGGTTCACCCAACCTCGACCATCACAAATCGAATTTCACATCCCATGTTGCCATTATCATCCCCATTTTAGATAAATATTTTTGATGTATTTATAACTTTTAGTAAATATATTCTTTATTTGAACATCTGTCATCAATTATATAATTGATATATATTTTTTGGTGAATAATTATATAATTGTTATAACAGAATAAAGAATGTAATAGAAAATTTTTGAAAAATTAATCATTTTAGTTCTCATATTAATTTCGTCTGGATAAAAGGGTTTCTATTTTTTATTTTTGGATAAACGAATCCCATTATTTTTTCTTTTGAACAAATGGGTTCCTATTTTTTATTTTTAGATAAATGAATTCCCATTCTTTTTTTTTTATTATTATTTGGACAAACGGATCCTTTTGATTACTTTTTGTCTAAAAATACAACAAGAGAAGAGAAAAATTATTAGAAATTAAAAATGAAATGAAGTAATTATCATCACAATATATAGAATAATAATAAATTATGCACTAATTAACAATTTTTTCCAAATAAAATTGGTCAAAAAGATTCGTTTGTCCAAACGAAAAAAAAGAATGGGATTCGTTTATCCAAAAAAATTTTTTTAAAAAAAATCTCATTATCCAAACAAAATTAGTATAGGCATTAAATGCCCAATTTTTCAAAAGAAATTTACGAAACTAACCTTAAACCCCATGCTTTTCTCTTCCTCTAATGTCATCCAATTCTTCATTTTTCCTTTTCTTCTCCTTGCTTTGGGAAAAAAAAAAAAAAAAAAAAAAAAAAATTGAGAGAGTATTTATTAGTGTATAGATGAAGTATTGGGTTTTAGTTTTACATATTAGACTTTTTATGTACCAAGTCGGTTTTTGATCACATTATGCATGGTTTGCGGCCCAAAGTCGGATCCAGTCGTAACTAACTTTGGCAGGTCGTGATTCGTGAAACGCAGCCTTAAGTGATGGAATTTTTTTTTTTTTTTTTTCTGACATGCTAGGTCCTTCATTTATATATTAAATGATATATATATATATATGTAAACATACATTTTAGTTACTTAAAAAAAAAATTAAAGTGACTAATAATTTTTTTTGGTTAAAAATTTGATTAGTCATTAGTTTTTTTTTTTTTTTTGGCTAAAAATGCAACGGTTATTTAAAAAATAATAATAATCATAAATTAAGGAAAAATTTTCGGTTCAATTTCTTAACTATTTATGTTTCTCTGAGTTAGTCATACAACTTTAATTTTATACAAATTGATCCTTTATCTGTTTTTAATTTTATAAATTGGTCATTTCAATCAAAATTAGTCAATATCAATCACTTTTTAGCATATGATTAGTACACTCATTAAACTTAAATAGTATTTTTGTTATTTTAGGCCCTTCCTACTCCAAATCCTAACTAAAGAAAAGGGAAAATAGACTAACTGAATCACAAAGAGGGCGAATATGCATATAAAATATAATATATTATATTTTTTTTCTAACATGAAAGGACAATAAAGTCCTCTAAGCTTAATGTTACATGCTAAAAACTGATCGAATATTGACTAATTTTGACTGAAAGATACAATTTGTGAAATTAAAAAAAGATAATGGATTAATTTGTATGAAATTAAAGTTTTATGACCAATATGAAAAAACGTAAATAGTTAAGAGATTGAACCATAAAATTTTTCTTAAAATTAATACTTTAAACATATTCAAATTTATCATTCTTAATTTACAAGTATAATTTTTTTATATAAATATTATGATTATTCAATTTCTATATAACCATAATATTTATATAAATATATTAATTAATTTTAAAATTAATTCATCTCTATTTAATTTATATAATTTTTAATATTTTTTTAAAAAATAATTAATATTTAAATTAGTATTCTTTTGTATTAGACTTTTTTATTTTTAAATACAAATCTTATTATTTTCTAAAATATAAATTTAATCTAAGAGATTATAAATTTAAGTCACCATGGAGGAGAAAAAGACTCAAAAACTTTTTTTAATATGTTTACTAAAGTATCTTATATTTTATGAGATTAATGTCACATATTAATATTTTAATTAAAAATTATAATTTGATGCATATTAAGGAGATGAAGAGACAAAGTTTAAAAATTATAAAAATTGTATACAATTGAGAATATTAAGAGATAAAATAAAAAATACAAAAAAAAGAAAAAAGAAACAAAATAGTGAAAAAATAACAAGATTGCCATTGAAAGTATACAATTCGGCCCCATGTGAGAAGTGTGTCAAAATCATATAGCTTGGGATCTATTAAAACATCCTACAAGACATTATATAAGACACCAATAAAATTAAAAGGAAAATTTGCCCATTTAGTCCCAAAAATTGTGGTTTTAGGTCCTTATCTATTTTTTTACTTATTAAATTCTCATAGTTTTTACGGGCCACCAATTAGGTCCTTCCAACCAATAATTTATGCCACAATTGTTGCCTAGATCTAAGCATAGGTATTGTGTAAGACACTTACACAATAATTTCAAGAAGACTAACAGTGGAGATGCTTTGAAAAGAATGTTTAGGAGCTGAATTATAGGTCGCAAGAACCAAATTGGTTGCCCGTAAAAATTATGAGGATCTAATAGGCAGAAAAAAAAAAAAAAAAAAAGATAGGGACCTAACAGGCGAAAATGCAATACTTCAGGGACTAAATGGGTGAATTTTTTTAAATTAAAATTAAAACACATTAATTAAATTGATAGGTATTTTAATTATATTGAAGTCTTAGACAATATCTTAAAGCATGTTTTAGATTCTGCGTCCATATTAATCCTAATATATTACTGTAGAAGAAAAAAACTCTAAAAGATAATTTATGTATTTAGAAATATATTAAAATACTAAAATACATATTTTAAAATT
Source organism: Marsdenia floribunda (assembly GCA_035583425.1). Taxonomy (NCBI): domain Eukaryota; kingdom Viridiplantae; phylum Streptophyta; class Magnoliopsida; order Gentianales; family Apocynaceae; genus Marsdenia; species Marsdenia floribunda. The sequence goes on along the minus strand of JAXGGT010000094.1, from coordinate 13,532,648 downwards.
ATTTTAAAAATATTATATTTTGAATCTAATAAAAATTATAGATATTCCATTAAAATTCAATCTTATTAAATAAAGGGACAATAATAAAAAGTAAATATGATTTCAAAAAAAAAAAAATTATAAAATTGCCATCACAAAAGGTAAATTACAAAATAGTCAAGATAGTCTTCAAATATTGCATGTTTGCCATTAGAAGAAAAGTTTCTTCTAGAAGGAATCAATGTAATTTTATATATATAAGATACATATGAAAATGAAATAAAATCATAATTATTTAGTCTGGCTGTTACGTTTACTCAAATCAAATCCAACAACTTTTATTTGTTCCAAAAAATTATAAAGAATTTTAAAATATATGAAAATATTATACACATGTATAAATATTAATTATTCAAGACATCAATACATTCAAAGTAGAAGTGATGGGTTGAGTTTTTGGGGGATAATCTGTAAGAATAGCCATCATTTCTCTACTATTTATTAAAACAAAGAAGTAAAATATATGTAGTCCAATGCAACTTAAATTTTAAATTAATTCGATCCAAAGTAGTTATCTGTATAAAGAGATTAAATATATATATATATATATACATATATACTTTTTGTGTTATATTTTTTTAAAACATGGTGTAAAGTTAGTAAAGAAAAACAAAAAAAAAAAAAAAAAAAAGGGAAAGAGAGGGTGCACTGAACTGAAGCATTAAATTTTAAGAAGAGAGTTGACTCAGTAAATTGTCAAATCAAAAGAGATTTAGAAATAAGCAAAACACAATTCCATTCACAAAAAAAAAAACAAAGTAAAACACAATTCCCAAGAAAACCGTCGTTGGCAGCTCGCTTACTCCCGCAGCAGTCTGTAGTTTGTCTGCACGTTCCGTTCCCTTCCCAGACTTGTCTTTATCTTTCACACCTGGCGATGGAAGCTCCTCACTGTTAAATTAGTCCTTCTCCTTCCCGATTCTATTCCCCACCGTCCCCAGCCTGGCTATCCACCGGGACCGCAGATTCCTCCTTCCACTAAATTTTCCCCTTTTCCGAGTTTTACCCAACTTTGAGCGGAAGATACTGTGTAAAGTATCTGTCCTCCTCATTCAATTTCCACATAATTAATTATTGATTTTTTTTTTTTCCCCAAGGCGTTTTTATATTTTTTAAATATAGAATATGTACTTTGTACTTTGTTAAGAGGATAAATTTAACATCTCTTTATCACTTAAGTTTTTAGAATATGTGACAATTTAATTTAATTTAACATGGTATGAGAGCGGAAAGTCATGTGTTCGAATCCTTATTACATGTAGAGTGTTAATTAGGGTAGCGATATACACTTGCCTTGCAAGCCATTTGAGACAATTGTAAATTTGATAATATTTACTATCAAATATTTGATAATTGTCAATATTATATTAATATATATATATATATATATATATATATATATCTTTAATTAATAATAAATAATTAGATACCCATTATATTCTATATCATAATGATATTTCCTTAATCAACATCTCAAAATATGTAAGAAATAAAAAAAAAAAAAAAAAAAAAAAATCAGCCAAGTGTAATGAATGAGGGAAAGTAATAATTCGAAATACGGGTGTATAAATGATTCATCCTTTAATGAGAGCAGCGACATTAGACCGGGGGGATGTTTTTTTTTTTTTTTTTTTTTTTTTTTTTATTGTTTCCCCCACTGCTGCGGGTGAAAGAAAATGTGCACAACTGCA